>SZWC01012058.1:5309-22809 GCA_023375785.1 Penium margaritaceum
TATTAGAGTTATGCCAGAGTTGTGCCAGACATGCGCCAGATTTGTGCAAGATTTGTGCCAGAGTTGTACCAGAGTTGTGCCAGAGTTGTGCCAGAGTTGTGCCAGAGTTGTGCCAGAGTTATGCCAGAGTTGTGCCAGAGTTGTTCCAGTGTTGTGCCAGAGTTGTGTTAGAGTTGTGCAAGAGTTGTGCCATAGTTGCGCCATAGTTGATCCAGAGTTGTGCCAAAGTTGTGCCAGACTTGTGCCAGAATTGTGTCAGAGTGGTGCCAGAGTTGTGCCACAGTTGTGCCAGAGTTGTGCCAGAGTTGTTCCAGAGTTGTGCCAGATTTGTACCAAAGTTGTGCCAGTGATGTGCCAGGGTTGTCTCAGAGTTATGCCAGAGTAGTGCCAGAGTCGTGCCAGAGTTGTGCCAAAGTTGTGCCAGAGTTGTGCCAGAGTTGTGCCAGAGTTGTGCCAGAGTTTTGCCAGTGTTCTGCCGGAAATGTGTCAGAATTTTGCCAGAGTTGTGTCAAAGATGGGCCAGAGTTGTGCCATAGTTGTGCCAGAGTTGTGCTAGAGTTGTGCCAGAGTTGTGCCAGAGTTGTGCCACTGCTGTGCCAGAGTTGTGTCAGAGTTATGCCAGAGTTGTGCCAGAGTTGTGCCAGAATTGTGCCAGAGTTGTGCCAGCTTTGTGTCAGAGTTGTACCAGAATTGTGCCAGAATTGTGCCAGAGTTGTGCCAGAGTTGTGCCAGAGCTGTGCCAGAGTTGTGCCAGAGTTGTGCCAGAGTAGTGCCAGAGTTGTGCCAGAGTTGTGCTAGAGTTGTGCCAGAGTTGTGCCAGAGTTGTGCCACTGCTGTGCCAGAGTTGTGTCAGAGTTATGCCAGAGTTGTGCCAGAGTTGTGCCAGAATTGTGCCAGAGTTGTGCCAGCTTTGTGTCAGAGTTGTACCAGAATTGTGCCAGAATTGTGCCAGAGTTGTGCCAGAGTTGTGCCAGAGCTGTGCCAGAGTTGTGCCAGAGTTGTGCCAGAGTAGTGCCAGAGTTGTGCCAGAGTTGTGCTAGAGTTGTGCCAGAGTTGTGCCAGAGTTGTGCCACTGCTGTGCCAGAGTTGTGTCAGAGTTATGCCAGAGTTGTGCCAGAGTTGTGCCAGAATTGTGCCAGAGTTGTGCCAGCTTTGTGTCAGAGTTGTACCAGAATTGTGCCAGAATTGTGCCAGAGTTGTGCCAGAGTTGTGCCAGAGCTGTGCCAGAGTTGTGCCAGAGTTGTGCCAGAGTAGTGCCAGAGTTGTGCCAGAGTTGTGCTAGAGTTGTGCCAGAGTTGTGCCAGAGTTGTGCCACTGCTGTGCCAGAGTTGTGTCAGAGTTATGCCAGAGTTGTGCCAGAGTTGTGCCAGAATTGTGCCAGAGTTGTGCCAGCTTTGTGTCAGAGTTGTACCAGAATTGTGCCAGAATTGTGCCAGAGTTGTGCCAGAGTTGTGCCAGAGCTGTGCCAGAGTTGTGCCAGAGTTGTGCCAGAGTAGTGCCAGAGTTGTGCCAGAGTTGTGCTAGAGTTGTGCCAGAGTTGTGCCAGAGTTGTGCCACTGCTGTGCCAGAGTTGTGTCAGAGTTATGCCAGAGTTGTGCCAGAGTTGTGCCAGAATTGTGCCAGAGTTGTGCCAGCTTTGTGTCAGAGTTGTACCAGAATTGTGCCAGAATTGTGCCAGAGTTGTGCCAGAGTTGTGCCAGAGCTGTGCCAGAGTTGTGCCAGAGTTGTGCCAGAGTAGTGCCAGAGTTGTGCCAGAGTTGTGCTAGAGTTGTGCCAGAGTTGTGCCAGAGTTGTGCCTGAGTTGTGCCAGAGTTGTGCCAGAGTTGTGCCAGTGCTGTGCCAGAGTTGTGTAAGACTTATGCCAGAGTTGTGCCACAGTTGCACCAGACTTGTGCCAGAGTTGTGCCAGAGTTTTACCATTGTTGCGCCAGAGTTGTGCCAGATGTTTTCCAGATTTGTGCCACAGTTGTGCCAGAGTTGTGCCAGAGTTGTGCCAAAGTTGTGCTAGAGTTGTGCCAGAGTTTTGCCAGTGTTGTGCCGGAAATATGTCAGAGTTGTGCCGATATTGTGCCAGAGATGAGCCAGAGCTGTGCCGGAGTTGTGCCAGAGTTGTGCGAGAGTTGTGCCAGAGTGGTGCCAGAGTTTTGCCAGTGTTGTGCCGGATATGTGTCAGAGTTGTGCCAGAGTTGCGCCACAGTTTTGCCAGAGTTGTGCCAGAGTTCTGCCAGAGCGGTGCCAGAGTTGTGCAAGAGATGTGCCAGATTTCCACCAGATTTGTGTCAGAGTTGTGCCAGAGTTGTGCCAGAGTTGTGCCAGAGTTGTGCCAGAGCTGTGCCAGAGTTGTTCCAGAGTTGTGCCAAAGTTGTGCCAGAGTTGTGCCGGAGTCGTGCCAGAGTTGTACAAGAGTTGAGCCAAAGTTGTGCCAGGGTTGTGCCGGAGTTGTGCAAGAGTTGTGCCAGAGTTGTTCCAGAGTTGTGCGAGGGTTGTGCCAGAGTTGTGCCAAAGTCGTGCCAGAGTTGTGCCAGAGTTGTGCCATAGCTGTGCCAGTGTTGTGCCAGGGTTGTTCCAGTGTTCTGCCAAAGTTGTGTCAGAGTTGTGCCCGAGTTGTGCCAGAGTTGTACCAGAGTTGTGCCAGAGTTGTGCCAGAGTTGTGCCAGAGTTGTGCCAGAGTTGTACCAGACTTGTGCCAGTGATGTGCCAGGGTTGTTTCAGAGTTATGCCAGTGTTGTACCAGAGTCGTGCCAGAGTTGTGCCAAAGTCGTGCCAGAGTTGTGCCAAAGTCGTGCCAGAGTTGTGCCAAAGTCGTGCCAGAGTTGTGCCAAAGTCGTGCCAGAGTTGTGCCAAAGTCGTGCCAGAGTTGTGCCAAAGTCGTGCCAGAGTTGTGCCAAAGTCGTGCCAGAGTTGTGCCAAAGTCGTGCCAGAGTTGTGCCAAAGTCGTGCCAGAGTTGTGCCAAAGTCGTGCCAGAGTTGTGCCAAAGTCGTGCCAGAGTTGTGCCAAAGTCGTGCCAGAGTTGTGCCAAAGTCGTGCCAGAGTTGTGCCAAAGTCGTGCCAGAGTTGTGCCAAAGTCGTGCCAGAGTTGTGCCAAAGTCGTGCCAGAGTTGTGCCAAAGTCGTGCCAGAGTTGTGCCAAAGTCGTGCCAGAGTTGTGCCAAAGTCGTGCCAGAGTTGTGCCAAAGTCGTGCCAGAGTTGTGCCAAAGTCGTGCCAGAGTTGTGCCAAAGTCGTGCCAGAGTTGTGCCAAAGTCGTGCCAGAGTTGTGCCAAAGTCGTGCCAGAGTTGTGCCAAAGTCGTGCCAGAGTTGTGCCAAAGTCGTGCCAGAGTTGTGCCAAAGTCGTGCCAGAGTTGTGCCAAAGTCGTGCCAGAGTTGTGCCAAAGTCGTGCCAGAGTTGTGCCAAAGTCGTGCCAGAGTTGTGCCAAAGTCGTGCCAGAGTTGTGCCAAAGTCGTGCCAGAGTTGTGCCAAAGTCGTGCCAGAGTTGTGCCAAAGTCGTGCCAGAGTTGTGCCAAAGTCGTGCCAGAGTTGTGCCAAAGTCGTGCCAGAGTTGTGCCAAAGTCGTGCCAGAGTTGTGCCAAAGTCGTGCCAGAGTTGTGCCAAAGTCGTGCCAGAGTTGTGCCAAAGTCGTGCCAGAGTTGTGCCAAAGTCGTGCCAGAGTTGTGCCAAAGTCGTGCCAGAGTTGTGCCAAAGTCGTGCCAGAGTTGTGCCAAAGTCGTGCCAGAGTTGTGCCAAAGTCGTGCCAGAGTTGTGCCAAAGTCGTGCCAGAGTTGTGCCAAAGTCGTGCCAGAGTTGTGCCAAAGTCGTGCCAGAGTTGTGCCAAAGTCGTGCCAGAGTTGTGCCAAAGTCGTGCCAGAGTTGTGCCAAAGTCGTGCCAGAGTTGTGCCAAAGTCGTGCCAGAGTTGTGCCAAAGTCGTGCCAGAGTTGTGCCAAAGTCGTGCCAGAGTTGTGCCAAAGTCGTGCCAGAGTTGTGCCAAAGTCGTGCCAGAGTTGTGCCAAAGTCGTGCCAGAGTTGTGCCAAAGTCGTGCCAGAGTTGTGCCAAAGTCGTGCCAGAGTTGTGCCAAAGTCGTGCCAGAGTTGTGCCAAAGTCGTGCCAGAGTTGTGCCAAAGTCGTGCCAGAGTTGTGCCAAAGTCGTGCCAGAGTTGTGCCAAAGTCGTGCCAGAGTTGTGCCAAAGTCGTGCCAGAGTTGTGCCAAAGTCGTGCCAGAGTTGTGCCAAAGTCGTGCCAGAGTTGTGCCAAAGTCGTGCCAGAGTTGTGCCAAAGTCGTGCCAGAGTTGTGCCAAAGTCGTGCCAGAGTTGTGCCAAAGTCGTGCCAGAGTTGTGCCAAAGTCGTGCCAGAGTTGTGCCAAAGTCGTGCCAGAGTTGTGCCAAAGTCGTGCCAGAGTTGTGCCAAAGTCGTGCCAGAGTTGTGCCAAAGTCGTGCCAGAGTTGTGCCAAAGTCGTGCCAGAGTTGTGCCAAAGTCGTGCCAGAGTTGTGCCAAAGTCGTGCCAGAGTTGTGCCAAAGTCGTGCCAGAGTTGTGCCAAAGTCGTGCCAGAGTTGTGCCAAAGTCGTGCCAGAGTTGTGCCAAAGTCGTGCCAGAGTTGTGCCAAAGTCGTGCCAGAGTTGTGCCAAAGTCGTGCCAGAGTTGTGCCAAAGTCGTGCCAGAGTTGTGCCAAAGTCGTGCCAGAGTTGTGCCAAAGTCGTGCCAGAGTTGTGCCAAAGTCGTGCCAGAGTTGTGCCAAAGTCGTGCCAGAGTTGTGCCAAAGTCGTGCCAGAGTTGTGCCAAAGTCGTGCCAGAGTTGTGCCAAAGTCGTGCCAGAGTTGTGCCAAAGTCGTGCCAGAGTTGTGCCAAAGTCGTGCCAGAGTTGTGCCAAAGTCGTGCCAGAGTTGTGCCAAAGTCGTGCCAGAGTTGTGCCAAAGTCGTGCCAGAGTTGTGCCAAAGTCGTGCCAGAGTTGTGCCAAAGTCGTGCCAGAGTTGTGCCAAAGTCGTGCCAGAGTTGTGCCAAAGTCGTGCCAGAGTTGTGCCAAAGTCGTGCCAGAGTTGTGCCAAAGTCGTGCCAGAGTTGTGCCAAAGTCGTGCCAGAGTTGTGCCAAAGTCGTGCCAGAGTTGTGCCAAAGTCGTGCCAGAGTTGTGCCAAAGTCGTGCCAGAGTTGTGCCAAAGTCGTGCCAGAGTTGTGCCAAAGTCGTGCCAGAGTTGTGCCAAAGTCGTGCCAGAGTTGTGCCAAAGTCGTGCCAGAGTTGTGCCAAAGTCGTGCCAGAGTTGTGCCAAAGTCGTGCCAGAGTTGTGCCAAAGTCGTGCCAGAGTTGTGCCAAAGTCGTGCCAGAGTTGTGCCAAAGTCGTGCCAGAGTTGTGCCAAAGTCGTGCCAGAGTTGTGCCAAAGTCGTGCCAGAGTTGTGCCAAAGTCGTGCCAGAGTTGTGCCAAAGTCGTGCCAGAGTTGTGCCAAAGTCGTGCCAGAGTTGTGCCAAAGTCGTGCCAGAGTTGTGCCAAAGTCGTGCCAGAGTTGTGCCAAAGTCGTGCCAGAGTTGTGCCAAAGTCGTGCCAGAGTTGTGCCAAAGTCGTGCCAGAGTTGTGCCAAAGTCGTGCCAGAGTTGTGCCAAAGTCGTGCCAGAGTTGTGCCAAAGTCGTGCCAGAGTTGTGCCAAAGTCGTGCCAGAGTTGTGCCAAAGTCGTGCCAGAGTTGTGCCAAAGTCGTGCCAGAGTTGTGCCAAAGTCGTGCCAGAGTTGTGCCAAAGTCGTGCCAGAGTTGTGCCAAAGTCGTGCCAGAGTTGTGCCAAAGTCGTGCCAGAGTTGTGCCAAAGTCGTGCCAGAGTTGTGCCAAAGTCGTGCCAGAGTTGTGCCAAAGTCGTGCCAGAGTTGTGCCAAAGTCGTGCCAGAGTTGTGCCAAAGTCGTGCCAGAGTTGTGCCAAAGTCGTGCCAGAGTTGTGCCAAAGTCGTGCCAGAGTTGTGCCAAAGTCGTGCCAGAGTTGTGCCAAAGTCGTGCCAGAGTTGTGCCAAAGTCGTGCCAGAGTTGTGCCAAAGTCGTGCCAGAGTTGTGCCAAAGTCGTGCCAGAGTTGTGCCAAAGTCGTGCCAGAGTTGTGCCAAAGTCGTGCCAGAGTTGTGCCAAAGTCGTGCCAGAGTTGTGCCAAAGTCGTGCCAGAGTTGTGCCAAAGTCGTGCCAGAGTTGTGCCAAAGTCGTGCCAGAGTTGTGCCAAAGTCGTGCCAGAGTTGTGCCAAAGTCGTGCCAGAGTTGTGCCAAAGTCGTGCCAGAGTTGTGCCAAAGTCGTGCCAGAGTTGTGCCAAAGTCGTGCCAGAGTTGTGCCAAAGTCGTGCCAGAGTTGTGCCAAAGTCGTGCCAGAGTTGTGCCAAAGTCGTGCCAGAGTTGTGCCAAAGTCGTGCCAGAGTTGTGCCAAAGTCGTGCCAGAGTTGTGCCAAAGTCGTGCCAGAGTTGTGCCAAAGTCGTGCCAGAGTTGTGCCAAAGTCGTGCCAGAGTTGTGCCAAAGTCGTGCCAGAGTTGTGCCAAAGTCGTGCCAGAGTTGTGCCAAAGTCGTGCCAGAGTTGTGCCAAAGTCGTGCCAGAGTTGTGCCAAAGTCGTGCCAGAGTTGTGCCAAAGTCGTGCCAGAGTTGTGCCAAAGTCGTGCCAGAGTTGTGCCAAAGTCGTGCCAGAGTTGTGCCAAAGTCGTGCCAGAGTTGTGCCAAAGTCGTGCCAGAGTTGTGCCAAAGTCGTGCCAGAGTTGTGCCAAAGTCGTGCCAGAGTTGTGCCAAAGTCGTGCCAGAGTTGTGCCAAAGTCGTGCCAGAGTTGTGCCAAAGTCGTGCCAGAGTTGTGCCAAAGTCGTGCCAGAGTTGTGCCAAAGTCGTGCCAGAGTTGTGCCAAAGTCGTGCCAGAGTTGTGCCAAAGTCGTGCCAGAGTTGTGCCAAAGTCGTGCCAGAGTTGTGCCAAAGTCGTGCCAGAGTTGTGCCAAAGTCGTGCCAGAGTTGTGCCAAAGTCGTGCCAGAGTTGTGCCAAAGTCGTGCCAGAGTTGTGCCAAAGTCGTGCCAGAGTTGTGCCAAAGTCGTGCCAGAGTTGTGCCAAAGTCGTGCCAGAGTTGTGCCAAAGTCGTGCCAGAGTTGTGCCAAAGTCGTGCCAGAGTTGTGCCAAAGTCGTGCCAGAGTTGTGCCAAAGTCGTGCCAGAGTTGTGCCAAAGTCGTGCCAGAGTTGTGCCAAAGTCGTGCCAGAGTTGTGCCAAAGTTGCGCCAGAGTTGTGCCAGAGTTCTGCCAGAGTTGTGCCAGCGGTGTGCCAGAGTTGTGCCAGAGTTGTGCCAGAGTTGTGCCAGAGTTGTGCCAGAGTTGTGCCAGATTTGTGCCAAAGTTGTGCCAGAGTTGTGCCAGAGTTGTGCCAGATTTGTGCCAGTGTTGTGCCAGAGTTGTGTTAGAGTTAGGCCAGAGTTGTGCCTGAGTTGCGCCAGATATGTGCAAGAGTTGTGCCAGAGCTCTACCAGAGTTGTGCCAGAGTCGTGCGAGAGTTGTGCCAGAGTTGTACCAGAGTTATGCCAGAGTTGTCCCAGAGTTGTGCCAGTCTTGTGCCAGAGTTGTGTCAGAGTTGTGCAAGAGTTGTGCCATAGTTGCGCCAGAGTTGATCCAGAGTTGTGCCAGAGATGTGCCAGAGTTTTACCAGAGTTGTATCAGAGTTGTGCCAGAGTTATGCCACAGTTGTGCCAGAGTTGTGCCAGAGTTGTGCCGGTTTTGTGCCAGAGTTGTGTCAGAGTTATGCCAGAGTTGTCCCAGATTTGCGCCAAAGTTGTGCCAGAGTTGTGCCAGAGTTGTGCCAGAGTTGTGCCAGAGTTGTGCCAGAGTTGTGCCAGAGTTGTGCCAGAGTTGTGCCAGAGTTGTGTCAGAGTTGTGCCAGAGTTGTGCCAGAGTTGTACCAGAGTTGTGCCAGAGTTGTGCCAGAGTTGTACCAGAGTTGTGCCAGAGTTGTGCCAGAGTTGTACCAGAGTTGTGCCAGAGTTGTGCCAGAGTTGTACCAGAGTTGTGCCAGAGTTGTGCCAGAGTTGTACCAGAGTTGTGCCAGAGTTGTGCCAGAGTTGTACCAGAGTTGTGCCAGAGTTGTGCCAGAGTTGTACCAGAGTTGTGCCAGAGTTGTGCCAGAGTTGTACCAGAGTTGTGCCAGAGTTGTGCCAGAGTTGTACCAGAGTTGTGCCAGAGTTGTGCCAGAGTTGTACCAGAGTTGTGCCAGAGTTGTGCCAGAGTTGTACCAGAGTTGTGCCAGAGTTGTGCCAGAGTTGTACCAGAGTTGTGCCAGAGTTGTGCCAGAGTTGTACCAGAGTTGTGCCAGAGTTGTGCCAGAGTTGTACCAGAGTTGTGCCAGAGTTGTGCCAGAGTTGTACCAGAGTTGTGCCAGAGTTGTGCCAGAGTTGTACCAGAGTTGTGCCAGAGTTGTGCCAGAGTTGTACCAGAGTTGTGCCAGAGTTGTGCCAGAGTTGTACCAGAGTTGTGCCAGAGTTGTGCCAGAGTTGTACCAGAGTTGTGCCAGAGTTGTGCCAGAGTTGTACCAGAGTTGTGCCAGAGTTGTGCCAGAGTTGTACCAGAGTTGTGCCAGAGTTGTGCCAGAGTTGTACCAGAGTTGTGCCAGAGTTGTGCCAGAGTTGTACCAGAGTTGTGCCAGAGTTGTGCCAGAGTTGTACCAGAGTTGTGCCAGAGTTGTGCCAGAGTTGTACCAGAGTTGTGCCAGAGTTGTGCCAGAGTTGTACCAGAGTTGTGCCAGAGTTGTGCCAGAGTTGTACCAGAGTTGTGCCAGAGTTGTGCCAGAGTTGTACCAGAGTTGTGCCAGAGTTGTGCCAGAGTTGTACCAGAGTTGTGCCAGAGTTGTGCCAGAGTTGTACCAGAGTTGTGCCAGAGTTGTGCCAGAGTTGTACCAGAGTTGTGCCAGAGTTGTGCCAGAGTTGTACCAGAGTTGTGCCAGAGTTGTGCCAGAGTTGTACCAGAGTTGTGCCAGAGTTGTGCCAGAGTTGTACCAGAGTTGTGCCAGAGTTGTGCCAGAGTTGTACCAGAGTTGTGCCAGAGTTGTGCCAGAGTTGTACCAGAGTTGTGCCAGAGTTGTGCCAGAGTTGTACCAGAGTTGTGCCAGAGTTGTGCCAGAGTTGTACCAGAGTTGTGCCAGAGTTGTGCCAGAGTTGTTCCAGGGTTGGGCCAGAGTTGTGTCAGAGTTATGCCAGAGTTGTGCCAGACTCGTGCCAGAGTTGTGCCAGAGTTGTGCGAGAGTTGTGCCAGAGTTGTGCCAGAGTTGTGCCAGACTTTTTCCAGTGTTGTGCCGAAAATGTGTCAGAGTTTTGCCAGAGTTGTGTCAAAGATGTGCCAGAGTTGTGCCAGAGTTGTGCCAGAGTTGTGCCGGAGTTGTGCCAGAGTTGTGCCAGATTTGTACCGAAGTTGTGCCAGAGTTGTGCCAGAGGTGTGCCAGAGTTGTGCCAGAGTCGTGCCAGACTTTTGCCAGTATTGTGCCGAAAATGTGTCAGAGTTTTGCCAGAAATGTGTCAAAGATGTGCCAGATTTGTGCCAGAGTTGTGCCAGAGTTGTGCCAGAGTTGTGCCAGATTTTTTCCAGAGTTGTGCCAGGGTTGTGCCAGAGTGGTGTTTAGTTATGCCAGAGTCATGCCAGAGTTGTGCCAGAGTTGTGTCAGAGTTGTGCCAGATTTGTGCCATAGTTGTGCCAGTGTTATGCCAGAGGTGTGTCAGAGTTGTGCCAGAGTCGTGCCAGAATTGTGCCAGAGTTTTGCCAGAGTTGTGGCAGAGTTGTGCCAGAGTTGTGCCAGAGTTGTGACAGATTTGTGACAGAGTTGTGCCAAAGTTGTGCCAGAGTTGTGCCAGAGTTGTGCCAAAGTTCTGCCAGAGTTGTGCCAGAGTTGTGCCAGGGTCTTTCCAGGGATGTGCCAGAGTTTTTTTAGAGTTATGCCAGAGTTCTGCCAGAGTTGCGCCACAATTGTGCAGGATTTGTGCCAGAGTTGTGCCAGAGTTGTACCAGTGTTGTGCCAGTGATGTGCCAGGGTTGCGTCAGAGTTATGCCAGAGTTGTGCAAGAGTCATGCCAGTGTTGTGCCAGAGTTGTGCCAAAGTTGTGCCAGAGTTGTGCCAGATTTATGCCAGAGTTGTGCCAGGGTTGTGCCAGAGTCGTGCCAGTGTTGTGCCAGAGTTGTGTTAGAGTTATGCCAGAGTCGTGCCAGAGTTGTGCCGGAGTTGTGCCAGAGTTGTGCCATATTTGTGCCAGAGTGGTGCCAGAGTTGTGCCAGAGCTGTGCCAGAGTTGTGCCAGAGATGTGCCAGGGTTGTGCCAGAGTTGTGTCGAGTTATGCCAGAGTCGTGCCAGAGTTGTGCCGGAGTTGTGCCAGAGTTGTGCCATATTTGTGCCAGAGTGGTGCCAGAGTTGTGCCAGAGCTGTGCCAGAGTTGTGCCAGAGATGTGCCAGGGTTGTGCCAGAGTTGTGTCGAGTTATGCCAGAGTCGTGCCAGAGTTGTGCCGGAGTTGTGCCAGAGTTGTGCCATATTTGTGCCAGAGTGGTGCCAGAGTTGTGCCAGAGCTGTGCCAGAGTTGTGCCAGAGATGTGCCAGGGTTGTGCCAGAGTTGTGTCGAGTTATGCCAGAGTCGTGCCAGAGTTGTGCCGGAGTTGTGCCAGAGTTGTGCCATATTTGTGCCAGAGTGGTGCCAGAGTTGTGCCAGAGCTGTGCCAGAGTTGTGCCAGAGATGTGCCAGGGTTGTGCCAGAGTTGTGTCGAGTTATGCCAGAGTCGTGCCAGAGTTGTGCCGGAGTTGTGCCAGAGTTGTGCCATATTTGTGCCAGAGTGGTGCCAGAGTTGTGCCAGAGCTGTGCCAGAGTTGTGCCAGAGATGTGCCAGGGTTGTGCCAGAGTTGTGTCGAGTTATGCCAGAGTCGTGCCAGAGTTGTGCCGGAGTTGTGCCAGAGTTGTGCCATATTTGTGCCAGAGTGGTGCCAGAGTTGTGCCAGAGCTGTGCCAGAGTTGTGCCAGAGATGTGCCAGGGTTGTGCCAGAGTTGTGTCGAGTTATGCCAGAGTCGTGCCAGAGTTGTGCCGGAGTTGTGCCAGAGTTGTGCCATATTTGTGCCAGAGTGGTGCCAGAGTTGTGCCAGAGCTGTGCCAGAGTTGTGCCAGAGATGTGCCAGGGTTGTGCCAGAGTTGTGTCGAGTTATGCCAGAGTCGTGCCAGAGTTGTGCCGGAGTTGTGCCAGAGTTGTGCCATATTTGTGCCAGAGTGGTGCCAGAGTTGTGCCAGAGCTGTGCCAGAGTTGTGCCAGAGATGTGCCAGGGTTGTGCCAGAGTTGTGTTAGAGTTATGCCAGCGTTGTGCCAGAGTTGTGCCAGAGTTGTGCCAGAGTTGTGCCAGAGTTTTGCCAGAGTTGTGCCAGAGTTGTGCCAGAGTCGTGCCGGTGTTGTGCCAGAGTTGTGTTAGAGTTATGCCAGCGTTGTGCCAGAGTTGCGCCAGATTTGTGGAAGAGTTGTGCCAGAGCTGTACCAGAGTTGAGCAAGAATTGTGCGAGAGTTGTGCCAGAGTTTTACCAGAGTTATGCCAGAGTTGTGCCAGAGTTGTGCCAGTCTTTTGCCAGAGTTGTGTCAGAGTTGTGCAAGAGTTGTGCCATAGTTGCGCCAGAGTTGATCCAGAGTTGGGCCAGACTTGTGCCAGAGTTGTACCAGAGTTGTATCAGAGTTGTGCCAGAGTTGTGCCACAGTTGTGCCAGAGTTGTGCCAGAGTTGTGCCAGTGTTGTGCCAGAGTTGTGTCAGAGTTGTGCAAGAGTTGTGCCAGATTTGCGCCATAGTTATCCCAGAGTTGTGCCAGAGTTGTGCCAGAGTTGTGTCAGAGTTGTGCCAGAGTTGTACCAGAGTTGTGCCAGTGTTGTACCAGGGTTGTGTCAGAGTTATTCCAGAGTTGTGCCAGAGTCGTGCCAGAGTTGTGCCAGAGTTGTGCCAGAATTCTGCCAGAGTCGTGCCAGAGTTGTGCCAGTGTTGTACCAGGGTTGTGTCAGAGTTATTCCAGAGTTGTGCCAGAGTCGTGCCAGAGTTGTGCCAGAGTTGTGCCAGAATTCTGCCAGAGTCGTGCCAGAGTTGTGCCAGTGTTGTGCCGGAAATGTGCCAGAGTTTTGCCAGAGTTGAGTCAAAAATGTGCCAGAGTTGTGCCAGAGCTGTTCCAGAGTTCTGCCCGATTTGTGACAGAGTTGTGCCAGGTTTGTGCCATAGTTGTGTCAGAGTTATGCCAGATTCGTGCCAAAATTGTGCCAGAGTTGTGCCAGAGTTGTGCCAGATTTGTGCTAGAGTTGTGCCAGGGTTTGGCCAGAGTTGTGTCAGAGTTATTCCAGAGTCGTGCAAGAGTTGTGCAAAAGTTGTGCCAGAGTTGTTCCAGAGTTGTGCCAGCCTTGTGCCAGATTTGTGCCAGAGTTGTGCCAGATTTGTACCAAAGTTGTGCCAGAGTTGTGCCAGAAATGTGCAAGAGTTGTGCCAGAGTTGTTCCAGAGTCGTGCCAGTGTTGTGCAAGGTTTGTATTAGAGTTATGCCAGAGCTGTGCCAGACTTGCGCCAGAGTTATGCAAGATTTTTGCCAGAGTTGTACCACAGTTGTGCCAGAGTTGTGCCATAGCTGTGCCAGCCTTGTGCCAGAGTTATGCCAGAGTTGTGCCAGAGTTGTGCCAGTGTTGTGCCAGAGTTGTGTTAGAGTTGTGCAAGAGTTGTGCCATAGTTGAGCTAGAGTTCATCCAGAGTTGTGCCAGAGTTGTGCCAGTATTGTGTCAGAGTGTTGCCAGAGTTGTGCCACAGTTGTTCCAGAGTTGTGCCAGAGTTGTTCCAGAGTTGTACCAGATTTGTACCAGAGTAGTCCCAGTGATGTGCCAGGGTTGTGTCAGAGTTATTCCAGAGTTGAGCCAGAGTTGTGCCAGAGTTGTGCCAGAGTTGTGCCAGAGTTGTGCCAGAGTTGTGCCAGAGTTTTGCCAGTGTTCTGCCGGGATTGTGTCAGAGTTTTGCCAGAGTTGTGCCAGAGTTCTGCCAGAGTTGTGCCAGAGCTGTACCAGAGTTGTGCCAGAGTTCTGCCAGAGTTGTGCCAGAGCTGTACCAGAGTTGTGCCAGAGTTCTGCCAGAGTTGTGCCAGAGCTGTACCAGAGTTGTGCCAGAGTTCTGCCAGAGTTGTGCCAGAGCTGTACCAGAGTTGTGCCAGAGTTCTGCCAGAGTTGTGCCAGAGCTGTACCAGAGTTGTGCCAGAGTTCTGCCAGAGTTGTGCCAGAGCTGTACCAGAGTTGTGCCAGAGTTCTGCCAGAGTTGTGCCAGAGCTGTACCAGAGTTGTGCCAGAGTTCTGCCAGAGTTGTGCCAGAGCTGTACCAGAGTTGTGCCAGAGTTCTGCCAGAGTTGTGCCAGAGCTGTACCAGAGTTGTGCCAGAGTTCTGCCAGAGTTGTGCCAGAGCTGTGCCAGGGTTGTGCCAGTGCTCTGCCAGAGTTGTGTCCGAGTTGTGCCCGAGTTGTGCCAGAGTTGTGCCAGAGTTGTGCCAGAGTTGTGCCAGAGCTGTACCAGACTTGTGCGAGTGATGTGCCAGGATTGTTTCAGAGTTATGCCAGAGTTGTACCAGAGTCGTGCCAGAGTTGTGTCAGAGTTGTGCCAGAGTTGTGCCAGAGTTTTGCCAGAGTTGTGCCGGAGTTTTGCCAGTGTCTTGCCGGAAATGTGTCAGAGTTTTGCCAGAGTTGTGTCAAAGATGTGCCAGAGTTGTGCCTGAGTTGTGCCAGAGATGTTCCAGAGTTGTGCCAGAGTTGTGCCAGTGTTGTGTGAGCATTGTGCCAGAGTTGTGCCAGAGTCGTGCCAGAGTTGTGTCAGAGTTGTGCTAGAGTTGTGCCAGAGTTGTGCCAGTGTTGTGTGAGCATTGTGCCAGAGTTGTGCCAGAGTCGTGCCAGAGTTGTGTCAGAGTTGTGCTAGAGTTGTGCCAGAGTTTTCCCAGAGTTGTGCCAGAGTTGTGCCAGATTTTTGCCAGAGTTGTGCCAGAGTTGTGCCAGAGTTGTGCCAGAGTCGTGCCAGAGTTGTTCCAGTATTGAGTTATTGTTAATCACCACAAATTCATGCACTTGTCAATGATTGAATCAAACATTGTATTCCAGCATGTAAAACATATTCACAAAACATCCACATGAATGCATGTCAAGAAAACCCTTATGTGTATACCTTCTATAGAATGAAATCTATGATGGGTTTTGTGTGATATTTAGTAGGTTCTGCGAACCATCCATGTTCACTAGTTTGTTCACTTCCCAATACACTTGTTGATACAAAATTCCATGGATGAGGCAATTGGTCATATATGCCAGAGTTGTGCCAGAGTAGTGCCAGAGTTGTGCCAGAGTTGTGCCAAAGTTTAGCCAGAGTTGTGCCAGTGATGTGCCAGAGTTGTGCCGGAGTTGTGCTTGAGTTGTGCCAGAATTGTACCAGAATTGTGCCAGATTTGTGCCTGATTTATGCCAGAGTTGTGCCAGAGTTGTACCACAGTTGTGCCAGTGTTGTGCCAGAGTTGTTTCAGAGTTATGACAGAGTCGTGCCAGAGTTTTGCCAGATTTCTGCCAGAGTTGTGGCAGAGTTGTGCCAGAGTTGTGCCAGAGTTGTGCCAGAGTTGTGCCAGAGTTGTGCCAGAGTTGTACCAGAGGTGTGCCAGAGTTGTGCTAGAGTTGTGCCAGAGTTTTTCCAGTGTTGTGCTGGAAATGTGTCATAGTTGTGCCAGAGTTGTGCCAGAGTTGTGCCAGAGTTGTACCAGAGGTGTGCCAGAGTTGTGCTAGAGTTGTGCCAGAGTTTTTCCAGTGTTGTGCTGGAAATGTGTCATAGTTGTGCCAAAGTGGTGTCAAATTTGTGCCAGTGTTGTGCCAGAGTTGTGCCAGAGTTGTGTCAGATTTGTGCCAGAGTTGTACAAAACGTTGTGTCAGAGTTGTGCCAGAGATGTGCCAGAGTTGTGCCAGTGTTGTGCCAGAGTTGTGCCAGAGTTGTGTCAGATTTGTGCCAGAGTTGTACAAAACGTTGTGTCAGAGTTGTGCCAGAGATGTGCCAGAGTTGTGCCCAAGTTGTGCCAGAGTTGTGCCAGATGTGTGCCAAAGTTGTGCCATATTTGTGCGAGGGTTGTGCCAGAGTTGTCCCATAGTCATGCCAGAATTCTGCCAGTGTTGTGCCATAGTTGTGTCCGAGTCATGCCAGATTTGTACTAGAGTTGCACCAGAGTTGTGCCAGAGTTGTGCCAGAGTTGTACCAGAGTTGTGCAAGAGTTGTGCCAGAGTTTTTAAAGAGTTGTGCTAGAGTTGTGCTAGAGTTGTGCCAAACTTCGGGCACAGTTCTGACAGATTTGTGCCATTGTTTTGGCAGTGTTGTGCCGGAAATGTGTCAGAATTGTGCCAGAATTGTGCCAGAGTGGAGCCACAGTTGTGACAGAGTTGTGCTAGTGTTGTGGCAGAGTTGTACCAGAGTTGTGCCAAAGTTGTGCCAGAGTTGTGGCAGAGTTGTGCCAGAGTTGGGCCAGAGTTGTGCCAGAGTTGTGCTAGAGTTGTGCCAGAGTTGTGCAAGAGTTGTCCCAGAGTTGTGCCAGAGTTGTGCCAAAGTTGTGCCAGAGTTGTGGCAGAGTTGTGCCAGAGTTGGGCCAGAGTTGTGCCAGAGTTGTGCTAGAGTTGTGCCAGAGTTGTGCAAGAGTTGTCCCAGAGTTGTGCCAGAGTTGTGCCAGTGTTGTGCCAGAGTTGTGTCAGAGTTATGCCAGAGTCTTGCCAGAGTTGTGCCAGAGTTGTGCCAGATTTGTGCCAGAGTTGTGCCAGAGTTGTACCAGATTTGTGCTAGTGTTGTGCCAGGGTTGTGTGAGAGTTATGCCGGAATTGTGCCAGAGTCGTGCCAGAGTCGTGCCAGAGTTGTGCCAGAGTTGTGCCAGAGTTGTGCCAGAGTTGTGCCAGAGTTGTGCCAGAGATGTGCCAGAGTTGTGCCAGTGTTGTGCCGGAAATGTGTCAGAGTTGTGCCAGAGTTGTGGCAAAGTTGCGCCCGAGTTGTGCCAGAGTTGTGCCAGAGTTGTGTCAGAGTTATGCCAGAGTCGTGCCAGAGTTGTGCCAGAGTTGTGCCAGCGTTGTGCCGGAAATGTGTCAGAGTTGTGCCAGAGTTGTGGCAAAGTTGCGCCCGAGTTGTGCCAGAGTTGTGCCAGAGTTGTGTCAGAGTTATGCCAGAGTCGTGCCAGAGTTGTGCCAGAGTTGTGCCAGCGTTGTGCCGGAAATGTGTCAGAGTTGTGCCAGAGTTGTGGCAAAGTTGCGCCCGAGTTGTGCCAGAGTTGTGCCAGAGTTGTGTCAGAGTTATGCCAGAGTCGTGCCAGAGTTGTGCCAGAGTTGTGCCAGCGTTGTGCCGGAAATGTGTCAGAGTTGTGCCAGAGTTGTGGCAAAGTTGCGCCCGAGTTGTGCCAGAGTTGTGCCAGAGTTGTGTCAGAGTTATGCCAGAGTCGTGCCAGAGTTGTGCCAGAGTTGTGCCAGCGTTGTGCCGGAAATGTGTCAGAGTTGTGCCAGAGTTGTGGCAAAGTTGCGCCCGAGTTGTGCCAGAGTTGTGCCAGAGTTGTGTCAGAGTTATGCCAGAGTCGTGCCAGAGTTGTGCCAGAGTTGTGCCAGCGTTGTGCCGGAAATGTGTCAGAGTTGTGCCAGAGTTGTGGCAAAGTTGCGCCCGAGTTGTGCCAGAGTTGTGCCAGAGTTGTGTCAGAGTTATGCCAGAGTCGTGCCAGAGTTGTGCCAGAGTTGTGCCAGCGTTGTGCCGGAAATGTGTCAGAGTTGTGCCAGAGTTGTGGCAAAGTTGCGCCCGAGTTGTGCCAGAGTTGTGCCAGAGTTGTGTCAGAGTTATGCCAGAGTCGTGCCAGAGTTGTGCCAGAGTTGTGCCAGCGTTGTGCCGGAAATGTGTCAGAGTTGTGCCAGAGTTGTGGCAAAGTTGCGCCCGAGTTGTGCCAGAGTTGTGCCAGAGTTGTACCAACGTTGTGCCAGAGTTGTGCCAGAGTTGTGCGAGAGTTGTGCCAGAGTTGTGCCAGAGTTGCGCCAGATGTGTGCCAGAGTTGTGCCAGAGTTGTGCCAACGTTGTGCCAGAGTTGTGCCAGAGTTGTGCCATACATGACCAATTGCCTCACTCGTGAAACTGTGTATCAACAAGTGTATTGAGAAGTTAACAAACTAGTGAACATGGAATGTTCACAGAAACTGCTAAATATCACATAGATCTGAGTATAGTTTTCATTCTATACAAGGAACGTACATCAGAGCTTTGTTGACATGCATTCATGTGGATGTTTTGTGGAAAATGCTTGAATGTAGAAATACATTTTTGATACACTGATCGTCAACTGCGTGAATTTGGGGTGATTAACCATAACTCGCCAGAGTGGTGCCAGAGTTGTGCCAGAGTTGTGCCAGAGTTGTGCCAGTGTTTTGCCAGAGTTGTGCCAGAGTTGTGCCAGAGTTGTGTCAGTGTTGTGCCAGGGTTGCGTCATTGTTATGCCAGAGTTGTGCCAGAGTCGTGCCAGAGTTGTGCCAGAGTTGTGCCAGAGTTGTGCCAGATTT
>SZWC01012058.1:43029-55515 GCA_023375785.1 Penium margaritaceum
GAGAGAGAGAGAGAGAATCACATGAGAGAGAGAGAGAGAAAGAGAGAGAGAGAGAGAGAGAGAGAGAGAGAGAGAGATATTGAGAGAGGTGGAGAAAGAATGTGTGTGTGAGAGAGAGAGATGGAGAGAGAATGGGAGTAAGAAAGTGAGAAAGCAAGCAAAGTGAGAAGGAAGAGAGAGAGAGGGGAGAGAGAAGGAAAAGAGATTATATGCCTTTTGTTTCAATGGTCATGATGAGTGACCCATCGTGAGAGGTTGCCTCACCATGATCCTCGCACTCCTTCTTGTTTGTCACAGCATCAAGCATGATTGTGCGCCCGCAAGTACGATAATCATCCACAACGGGGCACACATCTCCCGAGGTAAATTGAAGTTCAATGATCTTCATGTTGAGGTAGACCTCAACTTGTTCGAGGGTGCTTCCCAAGACGATGAACTTGATTGGATCAAACCTGTGTGGAAAACAAAGCTACACAATGTTAGATGTGAAATCTGATTTGTTTTGACTTATTTTCATTCAAATGTAATGACTTACTTTGTGAGGCCATGCATCGATGGCCGACTTGAAGGGTGAATGGTGGCAAGCAAAGCAGCTTTGATGTCCTCCGATTTGATTTCCACAATGGTTGTCCTGCACATGGGATCACCAAATTATTGATTCTACATGAATCTCATGGTAGACCTTCTTAACTATTGCAAGAAGAGGTAAACCTGTTTAACGTACCCCTTCCCAGCACGGAGATGTCCGTCCTTGTAGTACATACTGTTCAATGCAATCACGTTGCCCGCATGGAGATATGGTGTGAGCTCATGGGCAAGCTCATCCCACATAGCAGCAATCAAGATGATTCCACTTCCAGCAATGGTGAACTCAGTTTTAATCTTGCTAGGAGCAACCTCTACAAGCTCCTTCGTTGGAGAGACTTGTCCGACTACTAGGCCAAGCTGCAAAATATATAAGAGAGAGATATTTATGTATGATTAAGTCACTCATGGGAATGAAAGATGAGTGAACATAAAAATGTTTTACCAAGTTCTTCGAGGACGGTTTGAACTTGTTGAGGTCCACTGGTGCACTTGGGTTGTTAATCAGAGATTTTAGGACAGCATCACGTTCTTCAGTGTTGATAGGGCACTCCACTGCAAAGGTTGTCCCCATTGTCCAAAAAAGTGTGCAATTTTTGCCTCCAGCAGAGGATCTGTACATAACATTCACGACGTGTTAGTGATCAAGTACAAAAATGACAGTTGTAAGTGCATTAATATACAAAATGAACACACCTGTCACGTGCACCCATGGTTGTGGCTCCATAGATCTCGTAGAAGGTGAAAGGCTTCCACAGGCAGACAAAAGCATCAGCATGGCGTGCTTTGACATCAGAGGTCATGCCGGGGGTCCAGATCGAGGAAGGTAAGATCCTCATGTCAACTGTCACGCCTGAGTTATCAACGAATGTGAGTCGTGGGTCTATGCTGACTTGGGGAGAGATGAAAAGCCGGTCCAATCCAACAATCATGACACGGAGTGTGAAGTTCTTGAAGTTGGGGACAAGATCCTTGATGAGGAGACGTTTTCCGACCTGCATTCACGTAGGATGAAGATCATGTAGTAGAGAACTATTGCATTGAAAGTGTGTATTAAACTCTACAAGTATAGATAAACGTTTTGTACAACAACAGAGTCAATAACAAAGAGATAGAAATTGTGTAGATAAAAATGCTTCCAATCACAAACACTTGTATAAACACACACACACACACACACACACACACACACACACACACACACACACACACACACACACACACACACACACACACAAACGTACAATCAATACATATTCAGTTAAATGTACAAAACACTTTATAGATGTACATACATGCATTCATAAATAGATGTACACTCATATACGTACATGCATACACACAGAAACACCAACAAACAATCACTCATAGTTATTTATGACGTACACACTCCTGCACACACATGTACATATATGTTTTCAAGATAAACCCAGTAAGACACTTGCATACATTTACATTTGAATACATAGTTACTCACACTTATTCTCATACACATACATGAGAAAGTTTGTTGAACGTACCTTGGATAAGTCTCCTGGAACCATTGGAGGTTTAACTGCACATGTGAACACTTGTATGGAATTTGACTTGACTAAGAAAAGCGTATCAAGAGTGGAAAATGATCTGAATAGTATGATTCTTGATGATAGATATGAACATGTTCAACAGGAATATTTGACCACACGTGATCAATTCCCGATCCAAGTTCATGTGTTGGAAAGTTCACATGTTGACGGAAATTGTAAGCAGGGAAGAATGACCACATGGCACTGACTTTATCCAAGACATCATCATTGAAATCTCCAATAATAAGGGCCAGCTTGGAAGCATGATCTATGACCCAGCTCTTCACTTGTTCCATAAAAGGTTTTAATGGCGTACTTGGTCTTCGGTACACAATGAGGAGATGGACGATTCCAAGGGGATGAATGAACACAGAGGTTGAGATCATGTCAAAGAAGGTATGAGTTGTGAAGTACTCATAGTGTAAGATATGATGCGTGGCACAAGCAATTCCACACTTACCTTGATCAGTGTAAGATACACACAATGGATCATACCATTGAAAGGCTGTTGATGGATCACCATGGTGGTGAGTCTCATTAAACAAGATCATGTCCACAGCTTTCAATTCCGGGCGGCATGATAAATCATTGATATGAGCAGTAAGAGAGACGATGTTTTGGTAGAATATTGTAAACTTACCTGATTTGAGAACTTCATGTATAGGAGTGACGCTCAAGTTCCACGCAACTTGCCGCAAACGAGACATTTCATCCTTTACCTTGTCACAGATTTCGATACTGGCTTGATCATAATTTTGCATGGTAATCAAGCTCGAGTCGCTGAAACGGCTTAATGCAACATAGTATATATGATGAGGTGTGTAAGATGAAAGATCAACAACCGCTGACTCATGCAAAGTGCAACTTTGTGCTTTGTGAACTGTGATTGCATTTGCATGAGCAATGGGAAATTGGATTCTGGACATTTTTATATTTTTCGATCCCTCTTTTGCATAAAACGTCCGTTCCACTCGAAAAATAGGAGTAAGATGACAGGGAATCTTCTCCACTGTCATCTTACTTGTGTATTGCCTTTGACGGTTTTTCCCCACTCTTTCATTGAAGAATTCAATCCACAAGATCTCAATATTACTCTCTTTACTGGATATCATTCGAAGTAAACCTGAGGCACCATTCACCAAACCATCAGAAGTATCAATATTTATGACAATTTGTACACGGCATCCAATATATAAGCGCAACACACCAGACAAACCTGCACTGTACCTTCTGTCAGTGCCCGCTTGAGGTAATGGCCCATCTGATCGTTGAAAAGTAGCATCCGATAAGCATGCATCTTTGGCCTTCAAAACACACCTAGCTCTAGGATTGGATGCATCAAACAATGATCTATGATAACGGTCAATCTTTGGATTTGTAGTGAACAAGTGCAAACATGTTTCAGAATCAGCTTTACTTACATTAGGCAAACAAAGCCCTGCAAAAAACTCATGGTCAGCCAATGTACAATTGTTTTCTCGAAGACGATTGAGTGCTTGTGCAAAGTGTTGATCCTGTTGTCTCATGATCGAAGTCAACTCATATAGCATGAATTGAGGCCAGGGGAATAGCGTATTTTTGGCACCCTTGGAGACTTTAAACGAACACGATGTTGGATGGAAAGGGAAACCATCATGAACTGGTTTCAGTTGGAAAATATCCCCAACAACCAATACATGAATGCCACCAAATGAGCAAGAGGTATTACCTTTAATTTCTCAAAGACGTTGATCAAGAAAATGCAAGATGCGACTACCCACCATAGAAATCTCATCAACAATGACAAATTGCACCCGACCCAGTTCTAAAATTGAAGAATTTTGTTCTTCACTTGATGTTTGTTTGTAATCACGCCCTCGCTCTTGGATGTTCAGTTTCATTGCATGATGAATTGTGTACCCACAAATATTGAAAGCAGCGACACCAGTCGGTGCCAGACGCAACACTTTAAGTTTGAGTAGATCAGAATTCGGTGCTTTATTGTAAAAAACAGTTAGTCTTTCATGCAATGCTTGTACAACAGTGGACTTACCAACTCCAGCGCCACCCGATAAGAAGATTCGGATAGGGTCTTTACCATTACGTACTTCAAACATGATATGGTCAACAATCGCGCGTTGTTCCTTATGTAGACGGTGATTCATTTCAAGGTATTCTTCTTTGGTCTTTGCTTTATCTTCAAACATGTGTCAACCCACTTCTGTGTGTGTTTCAGAAATAGAAGGTACCAAGTGAGGGAAATCTTCACATACCTTAGTTGAGGTTGCAATGTCCTCCTCCTCTTCATGTTCACTACGAATACAAGCATCCATTTCTTTCAAGATACTTTCCCAATTTGATGTGTTTGGTGAATATTCTTCTGCCTTTTCTTTTATGATATGTAGGTTTGTATGGTATAAGGTAGAAATAACCTCATCTTTAAGTTGTGATTCTTTCCTAAATGGAATGAATAATGAAACTTTTTCTCGTTTATACTGTAAATCATTCTGATTTCGGCAAAAATTTACAAACCTGATAATCTTTGATGAACCACGAAGTCGATAAAGTTTCACATCATCATACATTGAGTTTGTATGTAACTCTTTTTTACGATTTTGGATGTTTCGCTCACCTTCGTTGTCTTCTTCTTCTTCATTGCCGTTGTCGAACTCACCTTCATACTCCAAAGGCTCAACCTCATCACCTGATTTTCTCACATGTGGAACATAGTTATACTTTGCTATCAAATCAGCCAAACACACATTTTCGAGTTCTAGAGGACGTCTCTCGTACCTTGAAATTGCAGCGTATGGTATGTAAACATCCAACGAATTGTCATCTAACTTTTCAATTTCATCACGTGGTTTCAGCAACAAAAGACGATCTTCTGGATATCCTGTATTGATAAAGGTGAAACCCCGACTTGAAAAACGAAGAGGGATTGCAGTCATCAACGTTACAGCTTCTTGAGCACTCACCTCTTGATTGTGAATAAGGGAATTGCCAACCTTGTGGATGATCGTTTTGATACTCTCACGCCTCTCACCTTTTGAAAGAATATCCATAACATTACGTAGAGTACGGCTCATAACCGTATTTCCTTTGCACATATAAGAAACAATGTAAGTGGCCACAGCATATGGATGAATGCATAATTGGATATCCATGTTTTCTTTCCATAGCATTAAAATATCCTTACTAAAAGGATTGATAAAACAATCAATAGGACGCCTTTTATGGAACATTGTTACTCTCTTTATTCTAGAACGAACACACTCATTATATTCAACATCAGATAAACCACAAACAGAGAGGAATTCATGAAAAGAGACATTATCAGTTGTACCTTTAAGGACTGCGATCACCTTTACAAAGTTTTTCTCATGATATCGTCGTTGACTTTGTGGAACACTTTCGTCAAATGGTGCAAGAATTGTGGTTGAGAGAAAAGGAGGATGAGGAAATCCAAATGCACACACATTACCCTTACAACCTTTTTTCCGACACCGGAAAGTGCACTTGTGTCTTTGTATGGTAGATAACTCCTCAGGAAGCAAGCTGTTGTTTGTGGAATGTATTTATCTGCAAAACAAACAAGAACATTCTTTGTGCAATGATCTGGATTAGGTGCACCATCCACCCATAATAGAACATGGCAATGAGGACTACCACGATGCTGAAACTCAACAACACCAAAGTAATCAACAACAGATCCCACAGGTCCATCACTTGTGAACAAAACATTTTTTAAAAACGCTAGTACGACAATAGTGAAAATATCTTGCAGGCGTGACTGGATCATTTTGGATATATGCACTTCTTTTTTGGAAGTCGAGGTTTTGGATTTCTTCGTCACTTAACTCATTACCAGCAAGTTTTGAGAGTAATTTTAACAACTCACTCCAACGAGTATCTGCCATAGACAAAGAGAAGAAAAAAGTAGGATTTGATTTTAATTGCCGCAACATCGCAAATAGATCCTTTTTGTTGTTTTCCCAATAAGCAGACGATCCTCTCATTTTCTTGAACTCGTTGTATATAATATTGTTTTCAAGAAGGCTTGTATATGATGCATTGTTCTTTAGATCTCTTGCCATAATATTGTTGTGTTTTAGTTGCCGACCACATATGGATGCAATGTCACAAACAACCAACATTTGACAGACATAAAAATTGAATAAAATGTTATCCCAACGCATGGCAAATATGCGATCTTTATTGAACAACTCCCACTTGACCATACGACGATAAGGAACAGAAACCCCTTTCTCACCTGCACTTACTTGAAGTTGAATAATTGCCGAGTGCTTCATCCCTCCAAATAATGTTGGAAAAGAAAGCTCTTCAATGTTGTTGTGGACAAGAATAGAACAGGGTGTCTTACCTTCACAGGGTGCTACGATCATGTGTCCATCAGCCAAAGGATGATATGAAGGTGTTGTAAAAAACAAGGAATGATGTATTTTACCATCCTCAATATCATCAATATTCTCAGCTTCCTCAGATGATATCACATCATAATCTTCACAAACATTATCCATACCTATATCTCCTCTTTCTGTTGAGATGCAATCATCAAATAGATGACATTTGCACTTAACTCAATGTTCAAAGAAGCATAAAGATTATAATTACTGAGTAAAAACTTTAATGCCCGAAGTATGCAGGTTGGTTGAACACTGTCTTCAAAGACAGAATACTTATATTTTTGCATTTTTTTATTGCAACCACTAGCGTCTCACACGAACTTTTTGTCCTTGGTAACTTCGATACAAGACCAAAGAAATCCATTGGAACACATGTTATTCCCCCCGAAATTCGACGTTGCATGCCTTGAAGAAGGTATGCAATGTTCATGAATGGAAGGTATGGACACAACATACGTTCTTCTAGCATTGAACGTACTTTCAATGAATGATCAACACAATTCATTTCAAAACCACGTGCGCTTGGATATAATCCTTCACCCCCTTTTTGTAACGATTGATAGCAACCATTACAAACATAAAGTCGTTTTGAAAATTGTCATGTGTTCTCATGTAACGTTTACAATAGAGTAAGGAACACGTATCACATGCTTCTGATGGACCATCAAAGCACTCTTCAAGAAGTTTTTGGTCATTCCGTTTGCGAATTCGAGAAGCAACAAAGACCTTTTTTGCATCTACAGCATATTCGTGCAATACACTATGAAATAATATATCATGTTGAACACAAAATAGATGAACATGATCCTCAAAGTTCTTTTTGTGATGCGAAAATGGACCAAAGATGAAGTATAACATGTACTCACGTGTGATTGTCGCGGAATTGGGCATCAAAAAGATGGACCATTGTCGTCCCCGGAAGAGAATGGTGTACTTGGCTCTACTCTTTGATACGCCAATAAACCGATTAATGTTACCTTCATAACAAGATTGGTACTTGGTTTGTAAATGGGATTCAAGGGCAGAATAATCATGTTTATACTTACCCAATGACGTTGGACTTTGTATAACACAAGAGATTGTTGATATTGGAGTTGGTGATAAACATTCAGTATCAGAGCTTGAAGAAGAATACGACTATCGTACACATTGTCTTTTTGATGAGTTTTGCTTTAAGACCTCTTCAACATTGTCAATAATTTTTGTATGAGCTCCTTTCATCTGACGCGATGGTAATGCGTCTTCATCATCAGATGATAATGAAATATACTCTTTGACGAGTATATTTTCATGTTTGATTTCATGACATACACGAGTGCTTTCTAGAGTTTCATGTAATATTTCTGAAGTATATATGGATCGCATTGAAGTTAGTTTACCCAATATATTTTCAGAAGGTAACTCAGAATATGAATTCAACTCACCTGAAGTCCTCAACATTGAAACATACCTTGAAGTGGGATTCCACGTTTTGTTGTGGTATGATGATGTTGTCACTTGTAGACCATACACAGTCCCTTGTCTACCTGATCTCACTAGTAGTTCGTAATGCATATTCCTAAATTGAAGATGCAATATATTCAATGGATGAACTACACAATTCATAAAATAGTTGAATTCATTCACACTTGACATCCATAAGTAGATATGACACTTAAGTATACATCCAAAGATGTATAGCTCGGCATGTGAACAAAATATTCCTTCTCCCAGAATGAAGCTTACATAAGCTTCTTTTGACTGGAAATCCACTTCATGTGCGGCAATAAGTTTTGTTTGAAACATTTGAAAGTTTTCATATGCGTAGGATACTATGAGCTTTCTCATGTATCCATGCCATTCTTGGTCTCAGAATTTGAAGAGAGCCAATGATCGAAATAGACAGTTCCCATCTCCAATGATTTCTTCAACTTTAAACTTACATGGAAAGGGGGAATTTGGTTGCTCCCTGTGAGTTGTTGGTGCTGTACGTGTAACATCATCACACAATTGATCCCTCATTTGCAACCCATGCCAATGTCCTCATTGTCAAGAGATAGTTTGATCCACGTTTTGCTCACCTCCTGCTCCAATGGGAACGGAGATGATGTTGGGCGAGATGATCTTTGGAGCTCCCGTTGTTCGACCATCCGACATCCGTGCTGGAGATCCTGATATAGCAACGCTTGCGACATATCTTGCCGCGACATCACCCATTGCCTCACTTCCAGGAACTTCCATACTGGGAGAACAATGCACGCTCTCCTCATTTGACGGTGAGATGCTCACGTTATCATAGGTGACTTGACTTCCATTCCCCATTGTCATGATGAAGCTGCAATCACAGTTGTTAAATAATATGAAGTAAACAACGTTATATAAGGTATATGAAAATGCGTATATACGCTATTTTTTTTATACACATACACATACATACTCTCACATATACATGCACACACACACACATTCTCCCATCGAAAACGTATCTCTTAGATATATGGCAAGATTAAAATGAACCTACCCTTGTTGAGTGTCCAAAGTGTCAAGACTTTGTTAATGTGACCTCTTCGTCTCAATGTTGTACTCGAGGAACCTGCACACAGATACATACATACATGGAGACATACACATACACATGCATGCTCACGCATATACATACATGTACACATACATATACATGCACATACAAATACACGTACACATACATATACATGTACACATACATATACATGTTCATATACATAGACATGTACGTGTACACATATACATATACATAAACATATACATATACATGTACATATACATATACACATATACACATACATATACATGTACGTATATACATTAATTCATATATCAATACATGTATCATACATGTACATGGATGAATACATATACATGTATTGAATAAACATATGTATGAATACACGTACATATAGGAAAAACATACACATACACATGTAGGAATACATATCCATAAAAATACATATACATATATCCTTACATAAAGGAATACACACACATACACATACATGTATGAATCCATACATATATATACATACATGTACATGAGATTGAAGAAAAATACGTATAGACACTTGAATACAAATAGATTAGTGTATATGTACACACATATAGGAAGACATATACATATAAGAATATGTATACACATACAAATACACATACACATACACATATACATGAATACATGCACATATGAATACATATACACATACACATACATTCATGAATACATACACATGCATACATAAAGGAATACACACACATACACATACAAACATGAGGACATAGACATATGTGAATGCATATACATATCTATACATGAATACATATACATACATAAATACATATACTTATATGAATACATATATATGTATTGAATTATGTATATATATTCATGTATATACATGTGAATATGTATGCATA
The DNA here is from genome assembly GCA_023375785.1 of Penium margaritaceum. Lineage (NCBI taxonomy): Eukaryota > Viridiplantae > Streptophyta > Zygnematophyceae > Desmidiales > Peniaceae > Penium > Penium margaritaceum. The sequence goes on from SZWC01012058.1 coordinate 53,012, forward strand.
TGAATGTATATACATATATAAATACATATATATACAATACATGTATATGTATATGCATATATACATCTATACGAATATGTATTCATGTATAAATACATGTATCCATACACCTATGAAAACATATATTCCCCATATACATATACATCTACATATACATAAAAATACATATACATATGCATACACAAATATGAATATATACATACACATACATATACACATATATGCATTTAAGCACGTAAACATATGCATCAACATATATGAATGCATATAAATATAGATACATATACACATATATAAATTATCATTAGAAACATAAACATGTGAATGCATATACATACATGAATACATATACATTTATGTATATACATGCATACATATACATACATCTATACACATACATATATGCATATATATGTAAGTGTACATGGCCCCTCCTCTCCGCAATGATCACACCACCAAGATTTTCACGATTATGATGATGTCAGTACACCGAGGTACACGTAGGTGGATTGTTAAAGTGAAAACATCTGCTCACAAACAGAAATTTATGAAAAAAGTTTAGGATTAATATTGATAAATGTTTAGGCATCGTAAATATTTACATATTCATCAGAGAAAGAGAGATATAGAGGGAGATTGAGAGAGTAAATGTGAGAGTGGGTGCTCTCTGGAGATTTAGCCTTGGTGTGTGGAGAGCACAGTCGCAGCAGAAAGATAGACTTGGAGATGTCTGGAAGCCAGAGCTGGAAGATACAGGTTAATTAGATTGAACTAAGTACAGGGTATTTATACTGATCGACTGGCTAGCCCAGGCCTCAGCCTACTGCTTTCCTAGCTTGCTACAACAAGCTACTTGCACCTAAACCCGGTGCTCTGCTTGCACCTGAACCTGGTGCTCTACTTGCACCTAATGCCTAGTGCGAGAAGTCCCCGGCCGTCGATTGTCGAGATCGACGGTCGATCTTGTCTCTCGGCGAGCCACCTCGTTGCTCCCGTATGCCTCTCGGCAGTGGATGCGGTCGCCTTGTTGGACACGCCACCGGAAAACTGCGACCGTCGCACGGTTGCAGTCACCGGTTTTACCGCTGCCGTTGACCGCATCCGTTGCCGGGGCCATCCATCAAAACGACCCCTCGGCGGGTAGCGTTGCCGTTACGCTACCCGTCGAGAGGGGGGAAGCCATCCCCGCGTGGCGTGTTCGAAACGCCACGTGGGGGTTCGCGCAAAACAGCCCCCTAGCACCGGCGTGACCCCCACGCCGACGCTCGCTCACGCGCTCGCTCGCTCGCTCCTCCTTCTCCTCGCTGTTGCGAGCCGTCGGGGTCGAGCCAGACCTCCTGGCATATTTCCGAAAAACGGAAAATACCCTGAGTGTCCCCAAATCATGGGTGAGGCCCCGAATATGCCAGAAGAAATAGGGCACCTCGTTACATTCAACCTCCCCATCGGAGGCGCGACGTCCCGGCGCGCCTGAGATACTCCTGGAGAACAATGTTGGTACCCCCGACATGGAAGTTGGCCTCTGGTTCCCATGAGTTATACTCAGCCGGGTACCCCTTCCACTGCACCAGAAACTCACGCCGTCGTCCCCTCTGGCGGTCCGCCAGAATCCTCTCCACCTCAAACTCCTCACTTCCTTGGACCTGAACAGTAGGAGGTGGAGCCGTCCCGTGACCCTGGAAGAAGGTGTTGGGGTCGCGATAGGCACGAAGCAGGGAGATGTGGAACACCAGATGGATGGTGTAGTGAGCTGGCAGCTCCAGCTTGTATGAAACGGCCGAACGCTTCTCTAGAATGCGGAACGGACCCACCCATCACGGTTTCAACTTGGGACTCCCAACTCCCATCAACTGCAGGTTAGCAGAGTTCAGCATCACCTGATTTCCCACTTGGAACTCCTCCGTAGAGCGATGCTTATCAGCCTGGCGCTTTTGCTGCTTCTGTGCATTCCACAGTCGTTGCTGCACCACGTCCCAAGTGGTGGTAAACCCTTCAGCAATCTGCTGCACAGCCGGAAGAGATGTTGCCGTAGCAAGGGCGGCTGGGCTCAGTGGCTGGTTGCCATAGACCACCTCAAACGGTGACTTTCCTGTTGATGCTGACACCGCTGAGTTGTAGGCAAATTCTGCCACTCCGAGCTTCTCCTCCCAACCCTCTCCATCTGGTGGGACCATGCTCTGCAGCAGTTGCTCCAATGTCTGGTATGTGCGCTCTGTCTGCCCATCGCTCTGTGGGTGGAATGTCGTGGTCAGCTGCACTCTCGTGCCAAGCTTCTCCATGAGATCTCTCGAGAATCGCGAAGTGAAGCGTGGATCGCGATCTGAGATCACCAACTGTGGCACTCCATGCAGCTTGATGACATGACTGAGGAGGAGTTGAGCTGTCCCGGCAGCTGTGATGCTCTCAGGACATGCAATGAAATGTGCCATCTTGGAAAACCGATCCACCACCACCAACACCGTGTTGTTGCCTTGCTGCGTCACAGGCAACCCGCCAATGAAGTC
>SZWC01012058.1:55526-73003 GCA_023375785.1 Penium margaritaceum
GCTCTGTCTGCCCATCGCTCTGTGGGTGGTATGCCGTGGTCAGTTGCACCCGCGTGCCCAGCTTCTCCATGAGATCTCTCCAGAATCGCGAAGTGAAGCGTGGATCGCGATCTGAGATCACTGACTGTGGCACTCCATGCAGCTTGATGACATGACTGAGGAGGAGTTGAGCTGTCCCGGCAGCTGTGATGCTCTCAGGACATGCAATGAAATGTGCCATCTTGGAAAACCGATCCACCACCACCAACACCGTGTTGTTGCCTTGCTGCGTCACAAGCAACCCGCCAATGAAGTCAAGCGAGATGTCTGTCCATGGCCTCTCTGGTACAGGCAATGGTTGCAGCTCCCCTGGTGGCTTGGTCCTCTGCGCCTTGATGCATTGGCATACATCACAGCTGCTCACAAACCTCTTGCAATCAGTCGCCATTGACGACCACCAATATTGACGTGTCAAGGCTTTCAGCGTCTTGTCGAAGCCGAAGTGACCCGAGTACTGGGTGTCATGCGCCTCCTCCAGCAGTAACTGCTTCAATGGCACATAGTCTGGTACAACAATTTTCCGCTCTTACCCCCTTCGCCAATACACTCCATCCCACGTGGCGTCTTTCGGCGCACCACCCGTGAACTCACTTTCCACGCCATAGCCGTGCTTGAATAGGCTATGCATGATTGGAGATCCCATCAACACTGAGATGGCATAGAGGCTCAAGTCCGGCCTCCTTGACAAAGGGTCTGCCGGGTTCACCTTCCCAGGCTTGCACAGGATCTCGTAGTCAAAACTCCCCTAAAGAAACTCCATCCAGCGAGTTTGTCGGCGACTGAATTTCGGCTGCGTCTTTAGGTACTTCAAGACATAGTGATCCGTGAAGACCACGTAGCGTCGCGACTCAAGGTAGCACCTCCAGTGCTTGAAGGCGTGGATCACCGCCAACATCTCCTTTTCATGGATTGCGTAGTTTATCTCTGCACCTTGCAACTTGCGAGACGCGTACGCAATCGGCTGCGGGCCCTTCCCGTGATCCTGCATCAGCACCGCCCCAATGGCATAGATGCTTGCGTCCGTCGCCATGACGTACTCCTTGGATGAATTTGGATGCATTAGGACCGAAGCGTCACACATTGCAGCCTTGAGCTCATCGAAGCTCTTCAGCTCCTGATCGCCCCATTCCCACTGGTGATCTTTCCTCAGCAATTGAGTCAGTGGCGCACCCTTCTCTGCGTACCCCCGGATGAATTTCCCATAGTAGTTGACAAACCCCAAGAAGACCTGGATGTCACGCACGTACTTTGGTGTCGGCCACTGCTTCACTGCTTCAACTATTTTTGGGTCCATGCGGAGACCTTTGCCGCTCACAATGTCCCCGAGGAACTCCACCTCCGTTTTCTCAAACTCACACTTGGAGAGCTTTGCAAACAACTTCTCTCTCCAAAGAATTTCCAACACCTGCCGAAGATGTTGCTGATGCTCTTCTAGAGTTCGGGAGTAGATGAGGATGTGGTCAAGGAACACCACCACGAACTGATCCAGGTGAGGGTGGAAGATCCTGTTCATGAGGCTCATGAACGTTGTAGGAGCGTTGGTCAACCCAAACGGCATCACGAGGTACTCGAAATGACCGTACCGCGTCCGGAACGCCGTCTTCTCCACATCCCGCTCCGCAATCCCGATCTGATGGTACCCCGAGCGCAAGTCAATCTTGTTGAAGAACTGCGCTCCCCTTTGCTGGTCAAACAGCTCCTCGACCCTTGGCAGCGGGTACCGGTTCTTGATCGTTACGTTGTTCAGTACGCGATAGTCCACACACATCCGCAGCTCCCCTGTCTTCTTCTTCACAAAGAGGACCGGTATAGCGTAAGGTGACACCGACGGTCTGATGAACCCTTGCTTCGTCAGCTCCTCCAACTGCTTCTTCAGCTCACCCAGCTCATTATCACTCATGCGATAAGCAACTCGTACTGTTGGAGTTGCTCCCGGAACCAAATCAATTTTGTGGTTGATGTCCCGCTTTTGTGGTAAACCCTTTGGCAGCTCAGCAGGAAACACGTCACTATAGCTGTCCAACAATCCTTTGATGCCTTCCAACAGCTCTGTTGTAGGTGCTTTCTGCTGCTCACCCTCTTGTTGCTTTGTCTCCGCTGCTAGCACTTCCACCTCTATAGCTGCTTCCTTTTGCCGCACCAGGTACACTTGTTCCCCCTTGCGCTGACAGCGCTTCAGCTGCACGTAACTCAACTGTGGCACCTTGCCTGTCTTGGAGTCCTGCTCCTCTGCCCACAACGGTAAAATGATTTGCTCTCCGCTTTTCTTCACTTTCACCTAGCTGCGCACCCAATCCACTTCGGGATTCCACCGGTGCAGCCAGTTACGCCCCAAAATGGCATCGTAGGTGTCCATCGGGCACGTGCAAAAGTTCACATCGTACGACAGCTTGTCCAGACGGATCCTCGGAGGCTTCAGCGGCAGTCCGCACTCCAGCTCCCCTTGCACCAACTTGGTCGTAGTTGGCTTCCCGGGTAGCCGTGCAAGCCCCAACCTCTTTGCAAGCTCGTCACTGAAGAATGAGTGCGATGCGCCGCAATCCAGTAACGCTTTAATCTGCCGGCGAGTCTGGCGCCCCTCGCCGTCCGCAGAACCAGCCGATAAAATTTCGGCTTTCAGGAGGATTCTCGGAATGCTCTCGGTTCCTTTGCTCCGCAGCAATACACTTGGCAGTTCCCTGGTTGTCGAAGGACTTTCGGGACTGGTGTTCGCTGATGCGGGCAAAGGTTTCCGAGCAGATGGCCGCCCGCCACTCACTGCTGGTTGCCGTTTCCCTGCTGCTTCTTCTTGCAGTCCTTCTTGTGGTGCCCTGGCTTCCCGCAGATCCAACAGTTCCCACCACTCGGCTTGCTCTGCTGGTGGCCTCCTTGCACTGCGTCGATCTCCATGGGGTCAGCTTGTTGGTGCTGTGCTCGACACTGAAAATTCTCTTGTTTCTCACGCAAACCCCCTCGATGGTAGCGTAGCACGTCAACGCGCTCAGCAGTGACTACCATCGCCTAGAACTCTGTGATGCCACTTAGTGCCAGCGTGCGCTGAATTTCCGCCTTCAAGCCGTCGTGGTATTTGTCTGCCATCTTTGGCTTGCTCATGTCGTCGATCTCCGAGCACAACGCCAAGAAACGGCGTGTGTACTCTTGCACCGAGCCGATCTGCTTCAGCTGCTTAAGCTTCTTGTGTGCGACCATGGAGGCGTTCACGAGATCAAATCGATCTCTGATGGCTTGCTCGAACTGCTCCCATGTCGTCGGCACGCGAGCTTCAGCTTGCACCGCGCCTGGCTGCCACAACACGGCATGTTGCACAGCTGCGTTCCCACCTCCACCTCGAGTGGCCAGCATATTCAGCTGCCTCCACCACTCCAATGCTGCTCCGCGTAGCAGTGTCACCGNAGCCGATCTGCTTCAGCTGCTTCAGCTTGTTGCGTGCGACCATGGAGGCATTCACGAGATCGAACGGATCTCTGATGGCTTGCTCGAACTGCTCCCATGTCGTCGGCACGCGAGCTTCAGCTTGCACCGCGCCTGGCTGCCACAACACGGCATGTTGCACAGCTGCGTTCCCACCTCCACCTCGAGTGGCCAACATATTCAGCTGCCTCCACCACTCCAATGCTGCTCCGCGTAGCAGTGTCACCGCGAATGACACACGCACAGCATCGTCCTCTGGAGGGTGACCCAGAGCCCCAAAGTAGCTGTTTATTGCGAACAACCAGGTCCGAACGCTCGCTCCCTTGACAGGGGATTGAACGCTTCTGGAGCCTTTGGCTTTGGTCTTGGCGGACTCCTTGACCGGGCCGCCCCAACCTGTCCAGCGTTAGTCCCGTCCCGCAGGTCAGCCATCTGCCGATTGAGTCGCTCGTTCTCCAGCTTGAGGACTCCCAGCTGCTCTACGATCTGTTGTAGGGCCTGCTCCATGGCTCTAGATAGATTTTAGCCACTGGAGATCCTTCAAAAAAAATTGGCAGCGTTTCGGCAGCAATCAACAAAAATTCCGGCACCAATTCGGCAGTCCGAGACAAAAATCTGAGGTCTTCGAAGTGCGTGGGAGTCACCCGTCGTCTCCCGCGCGCGCACGGTAGACCGTGTGGACGCTCTGGAAATGTAAAAAATTTTCCTGAGGTTGGCTCGTGCGTTGGCTTTGAAGTCTGGTCCCGCAATCTCCCTCTCGATCAGCCTCGACGTTGTCCGGCGTAGTCCGTGCCTTCGCTCCTTGAAGTTTCGCGAGCTCCGGCAATGCTTCCGCCCAACGCGTTGCACTGGCTCTGATACCAGATGTGAGAGTGGGTGCTCTCTAGAGATTTAGCCTTGGTGTGTGGAGAGCACAGTCGCAGCGGAAAGATAGACTTGGAGATGTCTGGAAGCCAGAGCTGGGAAATACAGGTTGATTAGATTGAACTGAGTACACGGTGTTTATACTGATCGGCTGGCTAGCCCAGGCCTCAGCCTACTACTTTCCTAGCTTGCTACAACAAGCTAATTGCACCTAAACCCGGTGCTCTTTTGCACCTGAACCTGGTGCTCTACTTGCACCTAATGCCTAGTGCGAGAAGTCTCCGACCGTCGATCGTCGAGATCGACAGTCGATCTTGTCTCTCGGCGAGCCGCCTCGTTACTCCCGTATGCCTCTCAGCGGTGGATGCGGTCGCCTTGTTGGACACGCCACCAGAAAACTACAACCGTCGCACGGTCATAGTCACCGGCTTTACTGCTGCCGTTTGTTGGAATTGGGACTGGGTGCAGCAAGGGCTAGGCCCCTTGCTTTGCAGGATCTTTTGTGTGCAGCAAGCTAGCAGACACGTCAGCAGCTCAGCATGTACCATAGAAAGTGAGACATGTGAAACTGACAGCGGAAATGGAATCTTGATTAATTGTCAATGTACAAGTATGGTACATGAAAAGTACAGCCTAACAGAGGCTATGTGCAGAGCTCAGCCACTGCTCCTGGCCCGCGCAGGGGCAATGCCTTGCTAGGCCGTGATGGCCGTCGACGCAAGGGTCTTGGTCCAGCACCGTCTTCCAGGTAGGCTGGCCTCCAGGTAGTCAGGGCTTCCTCCTTCCCAGGCTGGCAGAGTCCTGCCAGGCTTACAGGGGTCTTCAGGGCGAGCTCCAGCAGAGTCTTGGTCTGAGGTGCTTCCAGATGCTAAGTGCTGAGGCACAGCAAAGGCGTAGTCATGGACTCCAGCTGAGATAATGAGAAGTGCCAGGGCCGCCGCCTTTTATACTTGCGGCTCTGGAAAGTTGACTGCCTTGCCTTGATGGAGAAGCTTCCTCAGACTCACGGTGAAGTTTCACCGTAACCGTGGTTCTTTAATCCTGGAGCTCCTCACGGATCTGTGAGAGCCGTAGATCTCCGTAGCCGTAATACTCGCATCCTGACGGTCCTCTCAGATCAGTGAGAACCGTAGATCTCCGTAACCGTAATCCTCGCGTTCTGGCTCGCCACGCAGCCAGTCCAAGTGGCGAGCAGAGAGGCACACTGAGTCGTGGCCACGGGCTACCTGTGCAGACGGTCCCCTCTAGGAGCTCTCACAACGCCTCATGTCAGAGGTCTAACCAGGTCTGACTGTATCTGACCGCGACGCTTTGTCGTGCTGCGCAGCTGCTGGTCCCCGCCTTCTAGGAGGCATGCGCAATGGCTTGCGCATGCGACACACTCTATTTTACAAACCAGGCCCTTTAGGCCTGAGTGCCAGAATAAATCTGGCCTGTACAAAAAGAAACTGTCCACAGCTCCGCTCCCGGAAACCACCGAGAAAATTCCCGATTCGCCTATCATTGTCCGATTGCGGATCCGACTGCACCATATCGAAGCATAAAACCAGCGCAGTCATCGCATCCTCCAACACTCCCCCTCGATGGGTGCGCTGGTGAAGGACTTTTCTCAGGCGTGGGTGCCGCCGAAAAAATCCTCGAGAGACTCCCAAAAAGTCTCATCGAGAAACTGGAGCTGAGACTCTTCCTCGGTGATGGGTTGGTCAAGAAAATCCTTGGCGTCAGCTGCCGTATCGAAGAAAAAATTGTTTTCCTCGATGTCGCGGTGTTCGGGTGCCGGGGATAGAAAAGGTCCTGTTTCCGGGTCCGTCCCACTTGATTCCAGAAAATCCAGAAAACCGGAAATGTCCGGGTCAAGTTCAGGCCACACCAGAAAATTCCCGGTTGCTTCTTCCAAAAGCAAACTCCCTGGTGGCCTGTATGCCTGACGGTCCGCATGTTCATTCTTCCCCTTCGGAACCTTCCCCGTCCCGTCCTGCTGCTGGAGAGTTGGAGACACCTCTGTAGTGCCCTCAAAAATACTTTCTGGTGCCTCCACAGAACCCTGGGTCGCTGGCGCCATATAAGCTGCGCCTCCATGGTGGGGAAGTCTCACTCTGCCGTTTTCAGTTGCGTCACTCCGATTAGCTCCAGTCACAGCCGTAGAACTCGTTGACGTCAGCTGCTTGACCAGCTTCTGTTCTTCCCGTCCGCGAGTTTTAGTCTCGGTGACCCGGTTCTTGCTCAAATTGTCCGGTGACGCTGTCGCAGCCGAGCTCGTCGCGAGATTGTTTTTCCCCTCCGTGAATCCGCGCGATTCTTCACGGGTAGGGCCCGTGTGGTTGACGCAGGTAGCTGTCGAAGTGAGATTAGCTGTCGCGTATGCGAGGAGGCACCTCGCGCAGCTTGAAACCGCTGTCGGCGAGCCTGCTCCGTCGATGGCTGCCGAGGGCTCGTCTCGTTGTCCGCCGGTTCGTCTTTTGCTCGGCGAAGGTTAGCTTCACCGGTGTCTTCCCGAGGTCGTGCGAGGCCAACCAGGTCCTCGCACTCGCCGTCGGCACCTGTCGCTCGAGCTGCGCAGGCATCCCTGTCGGCTAGCGAGCCTGCTGCGCAGGCTGCTTGCGCAGCATCCCCCGCTCCTACGCCAGCTGCTGCGGCCACTGTCGCGCTCCCTGCTGCCGCTCCGTTCCGCGACCACAGTCGCGCGGTCGCTTTTCTCCTTTTTTTTTCCATGCGAGCATGGCGGCGAGCACCTGCGTCATCGAGCTGCTCGCTTCTCGCCTTTTTGCTGAAACGGCCCGCGGCATCACGCGGGTAGTCTCTGCGTCCTCCGAGACCAGAGGACAGAATTAGGTCCGCTGTCTTAGCTGACCTATTACAGTCCCTGCTGGTGTTGAAATTCTGTTGTTGCTTGGGATCACCTGGAGCTTCCTGTTGTAAATCCTCAGGCCTTCCAGTGCTCCCCCTCTCTGCTGCAGTGGTCACCTCCTCTCCCACTTGTACCATAAAACAGGTGAAAGTGGTCTGAACGCCGAACGAGGCATCGATGGCGCGCCGCCCGATTTTCGACTTCCGCGTGCCGTTGTCGTCGCCATTTTTCAGGGCGTACTGTGAGAACGCACTTGCGGTAAGTCCACATTGTTGTGAACAGCGGTAGAAAATATCCTTTGGGAGGCTTTTTGTCAAGAAATCCGCAGCTTGCTTTGTCCCGGGCACATGGACGAGTTGAATCGTGCTGTCTTGCATTTTTGAGCGGATCCAGTGCCCGCAGATGTCGATGTGCTTGGTCCGACCCTGAAACTTGGTCGAATTTGCCAAGTCAATTGCGGATTTGTTGTCAACAAAAATGACTGTTGGCTTCTCCTGTGGAAAGCCGATGTCTTCGAGGAGGTTGCGTAGGTACGTGACCTCCTGTGTAGCCGAGGTGGCAGCCACATACTCAGCTTCTGCAGAGCTGAGTGTGATGAGGTTCTGCCGCTTGCTTGTCCACGACACCGCTCCTCCACCGAGCAGACACACGAAACCTGTAGTGCTGTGTCGGTCCTCCTCAGTTCCTCCGAAGTCAGCATCCACATAGCACCGTAGTTCGAGATCACGTTCGGTGCCGTAGTTGAGACTGGCATTTTGTGTGGTCCGGAGGTATCCGAGGGCTCGGTCAAGCTCCTTGCACGCCGCCTCAGAGCATGTCTCATTGCCGCATGCAAGGTTGCTTACAGCAAACTGTAGATCCGGCCGCGTGCAACTTGCGGCGTGCATCAAAGAGCCCACTCTGCTGCGGTAGTCTGACTCATTTCTTCCCCTTGGTCCCTCATGCTTCAGCTGCTGCTGAGTGAGAGGGGTTGGCACGTGCCGTTCAGGCACGTCAAATCGCTCACAGACCTTTGTGGCATAGGTCTGTTGGCTCAACCCAAGCGTCTTGGTCATGCGGTCTTGCTTGATGTTCATACCAAGGTAGTATTCGAAGCTCGGCATGAGTGTGACGTTGACCTCTTTTGCCATGGCTGCTGTCGTGGCATCAATAAGGTCTGCCGATGGGCCGATGATCAAAATGTCGTCGACATAGACCAGGACGTAGCAGTCGGGTCTCTCCTCTGCTAATGGCCTGTGGAGAAAAAGGCAGTCGTCGTATGCCGATTGGTGGAAGTTGAGGGACTCCAAAAGGCTTTGGAGCTTGCGGTACCACAGAAGTGGACTTTGCTTCAGGCCGTACAAACTTTTGACTAGTTTGCACACCCGTCCGCTCCCATCATTGTAACCCTCCGGCTGCTTCATGAACACTGTCGTGTCCATTTCTCCATGCAGAAACGCATTCTTGACGTCGAGTTGCTGCACCTCATAGTCCATCACTGCTGCGACTGCCAGCATGATGCGGGCTGTGGTGTAGCGACGCACAGGGGCGTACGTCTCAAAAACGTCTTTTCCCTCCACTTGCGAGAAACCCTTTGCCACCAATCGTGCTTTGAATTTGTCGATGCTCTCATCAGCCTTCGTCTTGATGCGGAAGACCCACTTGAATCCAACGGGTCGAGAGCCTGATGGTAGCTCAACGAGCTCCCACGTTCCTTGCTCCATGAGACTTGCGTACTCCGCATCTAGTGCAGCTTTCCACTCAGCTGCATGCTCTCCACTGAGAGCTTCCTTCAGAGTCCTTGGCTCTGGGGGCAGTTCTTTGGCCGATGTCAGAAGGGCAGTGAGATGAGTGGTTGTGAAGTCTGCAAGAACTTCTGCATCCTCTTTGTACAGTGAGCATGCTGTAATGGCCATGTTGTGCTCCTCCTCCCCCTCCTCTGCTCTCTGCTGCTCCATCTCCTGCTGCAGGAGGCGCGTGAAACGCCTCTCGTGGACGCTGCTTGGAGGATGGAGCTACCGCGGCGCCTGAGGACCATCCTTCACAGGAACAGCCTCAGCTTCGCCAACTCGTATCTCAGCCGTCTCGTGATCTCAGGGGATGCCTACAAGGTGGTCTCCCTTGAGGGGCATACGCGCGCCCACCGCCTCCTCATGCGCTTGATCCAGATCCGCAAGGGTGAGTGGGTCTGGTGTTGCATCTTCTTCCCTCAAAGACTCGTTGTAGGAGTCGTAGAAGGTCTGGAGGAAATCTGGAGCATTCTTTTGCTTTTCCTCCCATGCTTGTCGCGTCAGATTCTCAAAGAAGATGGCGTCACGGCTGACTGTCATCCGTTGCGAGTCCACTTCGTAGAACTCCCAGCCCTTCATGTTAGGGCTCTGTCCAAGGAAAACTCCCCACGATGCCTTGTCTCCCAGCTTCTTGCGGCGCTCCTTTGGTACATGGAAAAGTGCCATGCAGCCAAAGGTCCTTAGCATAGTGACGTCAGGCTTGTCACCATGCCATGCCTGAAATGGAGTCATGTCAGGTAGCGACACGTGCGGTACGCGATTGCGCACCCAGACTGCTTGCCGTAGCGCGTATGGCCACCAGTTGCTGCTGAGTTGAGCGCCAAGAAGCATGGCCTTCAGAGTCTCCTGCATCGTGCGGTTGGCCCTTTCAGCTACACCGTTCTGCTGCGGCGTGTAGGCCGTTGAAAACTGCTGTACGATACCCATGTCTTCTAGACGAGACATGAACTCTGCGCTCGTATACTCCCCGGCACTATCTAAGCGCAGAACTTGCAGCTTCACATTGCTTTGTCTCTCTGCCATCGCCAGCCACTTGAAGAAATAGGTAGGAGCCTCATCGCGCGTGCGAAGAGGGTAGCTCCACACGAACCTTGTTGCGTCATCAACAAACAGAAGAAAGTATCGATGCCCGCCGTAGATGGTGGCTGATGGCAGTGGTCCGCAGATGTCTGTGTGGACCAGCTTCAACTTTTGGTTGACGTCGCATTTGGTCGCAGGAGGGAACATCTGCCGAGGAAGCTTTGCACGGACGCAGTCCTCGCACAGCTGCGTAGCATCACTGCTTCCACTTTCCTTGATGTCAAGGCCGTTGACCTGCTCCTTCTTGTGCATTGATTGCACAAGTTGATTGCTGACGTGGCCCAATTGTCTGTGCCACATAGCCAGGTCTACACCAGAAGCCTGGTGGAGACTTGCTGCTGCGAAGGGCGACTTGAGGTCGTCATGAGCTGGCGGACGGAGGTCCAGCTCGATCATGCCGTGAGGTAGGAGGCGGCCTTCCGCGAAGGTCTCGCCTTCACGGCTCTTCAAAGCAACTTGCTGCGCGTTGCTGACGATGCGTGCTCCTCTCTTCATCAGCTGCCCCAGAGAGAGGAGGTTCACTGCAATCTCAGGTATGAACAGCACGTCTCCAAGCTTGACTTGGGCACCCTGGTACCCTGTCAATGTCACTTGCCCTTTTCCCAGCACTGGCACTTGCTTGTTGTTTGCGACTGTGGCGTAGCCCTTGGAGCAGGGGAGGAGTTCGTGGAGGCAGGCCTTGTCGAAGGTGATGTGGGATGTGCACCCACTATCCAAGTACCAGACATAGGTCGAGCGAATCAACCCACTGCTTTTCGTGTTTGAGAGTTGAAACACGGATCCAGTGTAGTCATACTGCTTGCCTTCGCCTCCCTCCTTTGTCTGCTTCTCTGGCCTCTTCTCTTGCTTCTCACTTGGTTTTGCTTGGTTACCACTCTTCTTCTCCCCCTGTCCTCCTGATTTGCTGGCTTGCCTTTTCCGTCTTGCTTGCTCCTCGTCCCACAAGCGCTTTCTGCATTCCCTCTTCATGTGTCCTGGCTTGCCACAATAATGGCACTCGAATGCAGGGCGCAATCCTGGCCGCTGGTCACGCGAGCTGCGCGAGCTCGTGTTTGGCTTGGACTGGGCAGATGACTGGGACGAGACCGACTTCATCGGCAGCTGGCTCTTCCTTGACTGATGAGTGGAGCTGACTGCAGCGCTAACCCCTTGGTACGTGGCGTTACTGAAAATCTTTTCCTTTTCTTTTGCCAACTGGCGGTCACGTTGCTCAGTGAGGAGCATCTTGCAGATGTATGCTTCAGTCAGCTCGTTCTCGTGCTTGAACTTGAGCACCTTACGCACATCGTCCCAGTCCCCAGTTAGGCCGTTGAGGAGGAATGTCACAAAGACGGGCTCCGACACTGGTGCGTCCGTTACTGCGAGCTGGTCACGCATGGACTTGGCTTGGTTGATGTATGCTTCGATGCTGTCAAAGCTGTTGAGGCTGATGTGTGACAGCTCTGTCAGGAGGTGGGATTTGAAGGTGGAATCACCCGCCATGTAGGTCCTGACGAGATAGGACCACGCTTGCTTTGCCGAATCTGCCGTGTCCTCGTACATCCGGATAGCTTGTTGGATGCGGGCGATCAACTGGTTGTCCAGCATCACGAATGCAGCTTGGTTGAAGTAGTTGTACTCTGCCACCACTTGTGGTGGCGACCCCAAGGGTGGAGGTGCGTAGTACCCGGTGTAGAACTTCCAAATGCCATGAATCTGGGCAATCTGCTTAAACTTGTGTGCCCAGTGAGGGAAGTTCTCTCCATCAAATTGATCAATCTTGATCTTATGCAGCTGCAAGGCTGCGGATGCTAGGGGCACGGCGTCCTCAAGACCTTGGTATGCCTTGCCTTGTGGAGGCACTTGGGGGCCTTGCACATGGCATTGCTGCTGCATGTGTGCTGCTGGATGGACTTGGAATGGTGGTGCTGCTGGCACCACAACTGGCTGGGCCATGTAGCCTTGTGGCATGGGTGCCTGCTGTGCTGGTTGATATTGTGCCGTAGGTGGCACCACAGGAGCAGCTTGAGGCTGTTGAGNAGTCTTGATCTTATGCAGCTGCAAGGCTGCGGCTGCTGGGGGCACGGCGTCCTCAAGACCTTGGTATGCCTTGCCTTGTGGAGGCACTTGGGGGCCTTGCACATGGCATTGCTGCTGCATGTGTGCTGCTGGATGGACTTGGAATGGTGGTGCTGCTGGCACCACAACTGGCTGGGCCATGTAGCCTTGTGGCATGGGTGCCTGCTGTGCTGGTTGATGTTGTGCCGTAGGTGGCACCACAGGAGCAGCTTGAGGCTGTTGAGCTGCAAACTGCTGCGACATTCCTCCTTGAGCAGGTGCCACATGATACACCTGTGGAGGAGCTGCTGGTGGCACAACAGGAGGAGGGCTTACACGAGGCATATGAGCAGATGATGCATGAGATGCTTGTTGCCACTGCATCTGTTGCTGTTGTTGCTGCTGTTGAAGCTGCTGTTGCTCAAGCTGCTGCTGCTGTTGGAACCACGCCAGTTGCTGCTGCAGTTGAGCAATCTGGGCAGCCTGTACCGCATGTGACTGCTCCAGTTGATGTGTGTGAGATGCACGTGCGGCATGCGTCAGCTGCTCTTGTTGCCGAAGGAGCTCTTGTGCTCCAATCTGCTGCCTCAGTGCCTCCCTTTCGTGCNCTTTCGTGCTCCACAGCTTGGCGAGCTGCGGCTTCTTGTTGTGCCATGCGTTGTGCCTCTTCAGCTTGGCGTTGCGCGTGGTCTGCGACATGGCGTCCTTGTTCCTGACCCATGCGCAAACCATGCAAAACAGAGTTCTCATCAAGAGGTGGAGAACCAGCCCTTTGATCCTCCGCCTCCATGTTGCTCATGGTCTCTTGATGCTCTTGACTTGTGCAGGCCGAACGTCGCGAAGGCCGGTCGCGCTGCACACTTGAGCGAGGATACGCGAGCTCTCCTCCTCAAGCTTGTACAGGGATGGTGGAGACTGGCGTCACCAATCCGCTCTGCTGCTGCTGCTGCTGCTGCTGCTGCTAGACTAGCTGAACACAGAGCCTAATGCTCTGATACCATGTTGGAATTGGGACTGGGTGCAGCAAGGGCTAGGCCCCTTGCTTTACAGGATCTTTTGTGTGCAGCAAGATAGCATACACGTCAGCAGCTCAGCATGTACCATAGAAAGTGAGACATGTGAAACTGACAGCAGAAATGGAATCTTGATTGATTGTCAATGTACAAGTATGGTACATGAAAAGTACAGCCTAACAGAGGCTATGTGCAGAGCTCAGCCACTGCTCCTGGCCCGCGTAGGGGCAACGCCTTGCTAGGCCGTGATGGCCGTCGACGCAAGGGTCTTGGTCCAACACCGTCTTCCAGGTAGGCTGGCCTCCAGGTAGTCAGGGCTTCCTCCTTCCCAGGCTGGCAGAGTCCTGCCAGGCTTACAGGGGTCTTCAGGGCGAGCTCCAGCAGAGTCTTGGTCTGAGGTGCTTCCAGATGCTAAGTGCTGAGGCACAGCAAAGGCGTAGTCATGGACTCCTGCTGAGATAATGAGAAGTGCCAGGGCCGCCGCCTTTTATACTTGCGGCTCTGGCAAGTTGACTGCCTTGCCTTGATGGAGAAGCTTCCTCAGACTCACGGTGAAGTTTCACCGTAACCGTGGTTCTTGAATCCTGGAGCTCCTCACGGATCTGTGAGAGCCGTAGATCTCCGTAGCCGTAATACTCGCATCCTGACGGTCCTCTCAGATCAGTGAGAACCGTAGATCTCCGTAACCGTAATCCTCGCGTTCTGGCTTGCCACGCAGCCAGTCCAAGTGGCGAGCAGAGAGGCACGCTGAGTCGTGGCTACGGGCTGCCTGTGCAGACGGTCCCCTCTAGGAGCTCTCACAACGCCTCATGTCAGAGGTCTAACCAGGTCTGACTGTATCTGACCGCGACGCTTTGTCGTGCTGTGCAGCTGCTGGTCCCCGCCTTCTAGGAGGCATGCGCAATGGCTTGCGCATGCGACACACTCTATTTTACAAACCAGGCCCTTTAGGCCTGAGTGCCAGAATAAATCTGGCCTGTACAAAAAGAAACTGTCCACAGCTCCGCTCCCGTAAACCACCGAGAAAATTCCCGATTCGCCTATCATTGTCCGATTGCGGATCCGACTGCGCCATATCGAAGCATAAAACCAGCGCAGTCATCGCATCCTCCAACACCGTTGACCGCATCCGTTTCCGGGGCCATCCGTGGAAACGACCCCTCGGCGGGTAGCGTCGTCATTACGCTACCCATCGAGAGGGGGGAAGCCACCCCCGCGTGGCGTGTTCGGAACACCGCGTGGGGGTTTGCACGAAACAGGCCCCTAGCGCCGGCGTGACCCCCATGCCGACGCTCGCTCATGCGCTCGCTTGCTCGCTCCTCCTCCTCCTCGCTGTTGCGAGCCGTCGGGGTCAAGACAGACCTCCTGGCATATTTCCGAAAAACAGAAAATTCCCTGAGTGTCCCCAAATCATGGGTGAGGCCCCGAATATGCCAGAAAAAATAGGGCACCTCGTTACAGTAAAAGACTGAAGATGAGAGTAACAAAGATAGAGATAGAGAGAGAGAGACATACATACACATGCATGGATACACATGCATACACAAATGAATATCCAATTACGAAATAGTAACAAAGGATTTAATACTAACTGACATAAACCACGGATGTGAATGTGTGAAATTCTGAGACTTTAGGGAATAGATCGTAGGAACTTAATACCTTGGCTAGTTTCCGAAATGGAGTCACTTGGATGATTAGAAGTAAACCAGTGAAGAACCTGTCACTGTGTACACACATACATGCACATACACACACACACAAACACACATAGACACACACATACACACATACACTCACACATACACACATGGATACACACACATACAAACATGCAAACACGTACATATATACACAAAAGTGCACACACACATACAAGCACAACCACATATGCACACACATATATACTCACACAATGTATCCACCCGTCCACTCTCGCACACACACATAGACATACAAACATGAATACATAGACATGTGAATACATATACATATCGATACATAAATACATATACACACATATATACATATACTTATATCAATACATATATATGAATTGCAATATGTATATGTATGAATATGTATACAGATATAAATACATACACATATATATATACAATATATGTATATATGTATATGCATATATAGGATTATGTATACATATATAAACACATGTATCCATACACATATGAAAACATATATTCCCCATATACATCTACATATACATATAAATACAAATACAAATGCATACACATATATGAACATATATACATATACATAAATATACACATTTATGCACATAAAGACATATACATTTGCATTCACATATATGAATATATATATAGATACATATACACATGTATAAAGTATCATTAGAAACATAAACATGTGAATGCATATACATACATGAATACATATACATTTATGTATATACATGCATACATATACATACATCTATACACATACATAAATGCATATATATGTAAGTGTATGTGCATGCATATATATACATTTATGTATATGCATGTAGACATATATGCATATATATGTATGTGCATATATGCATGCATATATATACATTTATGTATATGCATGCATACATAGACATACATGGATACACATACATATATGCATACACATATGAATACACACATTCATATATGTATTCATACATATATGTATATGAATACATATGTAACATGTATACATATACATATATGCATACATATATAATTACATACATTGTAATTAATGTATACATATAGACATACATGCATATATGTATGTATACATTGTGTATACATTGTGTATGCATATATGTATACATATATGCATACACATATGAATACACACATTCATATATGTATTCATACATATATGTATATGAATACATATATAACATGAATACATATACATATATGCATACATAAATAAATACATAATCATATATGAATACATAAACACATATGCAAACACATTCATATATGAATACATATACATATATGCATATTAGCATACACATATGAATACACAGATTCATATATGTATTCATACATATACGTATATGAATACATATATAACATGAATACATACACATATATGCCATGTTGTCCCGATGTTCCGATGTGGTCAGACCACCGCGGCCGCGGCACCGCGGGCCACAGCGATGCGGCAGCGATGTGGCGGATGGGGCAAAATCCAACTTCGCCCATACTCCGCGTAGGAGGATGCCCACGCCGACCTGATCGCGCGGACGCCCACCGCAGCACCCGTTCGGGGGAAAAATTCCCAGGGCCACGTTCACCCCCTCGATCAGACAACTAAGTCTGTCGATTGGGTTTGAATGATTTACACGTCAAACCCTTTACATTTTCAATGTTCCATATTCTTTATGATAGGGTGGTGCTTACAAACACCAATCAGAGTGTACGTCAGCTGACTACGCAACAGCCCACGTAAAACTGCTCTGACATGGCTGTTTCGGCGGACATGGAGAGGCTGTAGAATATCCTCATGCACATGCGGCGCCGTTTTCCAACGGTGAGGTGTCCACGCTGGCATGCCAGCATCACTTAACTTGTTATGCTGGCAGATACAGGCGTGCATGACCATCGTTCTATCCAAACGAAGTGGGCGATGACAATGGTCCGCGGACTTGTTTAGTCGGAGAGGTGGGATACAGCATGCGATTCCTGTCCTTGTGTCCGGTTATGTCGATGCAGTTCGACCCAAGCTCGCTCCGCTCGCACTATCGTGCACCACGCCAGTCACACAATCTCGTACTACTACATGTCGGAGTCCAACACTTCGCACGCGCCCGCTATGAGCGCTCACCAAGCGCTCGGTCACACGAACCATGCCGCCTAGGAGAGCGACTACGCTCTCGTCTGCTGGAAGGGGCTCTTCCTCTGCCTCTGCAGCCAGCTCGCAACGATTCCTTCACCCAGAATTCTCACCTCCACCATCTGGCAGACTCCATGGCGACATGCTCACTTTGGCCCTCTCACGCCATTGCAAACCAGTACCCACTCCGTCAGAGCGGCCTGGCTTCTTCTGTGGCTCCTGTGGCACTACTCTCAGCGGTACTTGTGACCGCATAAGAGGGCATTTCGGGGAGACCAACGGCAACGTAGGATGCTGTGAGCATCCTCCACCACTGGCGCGGGATGCGCTTGGACTACAACGCGCACCACGTCCCCCGAACAGTTGGAAGCCCGTCGACGCCCGCCTGTTCAATGGCCTTGGCGATTCTTGGGGCACGACAGCGAAGCCCGTTGCATGGGCTTCACTATTTGAGTCACAACAGCGGAAAGAGGCGCTGGAACGTGCTGGACTACCTTCCATGAGTGACGAAGACCCGTATGGGCTCGCTGGAGCTTCCGGGGTGCGTTCTACAGTCGATGGACCTGACGGCAC
>SZWC01012059.1:15524-29774 GCA_023375785.1 Penium margaritaceum
ACAGAGCATAGTTGAGTCACACTACAACGGATCTAGGGATCATACCTCCACAAGGGGCAGAGCATTCCTGATCCGTCCTACAACATTGAACAAGGGGCAAAAACATTCAACAAATCTCTCCCTTGCACCTTGCGTCAGTGACCATCATCATTCGTCATCACTTGCGTTGACCATGCCGATACCTTGCCTGGCCGCCTGGTGGAGATCCTCGTCTAGTGGCTTTGTAAGCATGTCGGCCCGGTTGAGCTTGGTACATACATACTCGAGCTCCACTGTCTGCTTGTAGCCCATGTCTGGAGCATAGTGGTAGCGGATCTCGATGTGCTTTATGCGCCTGGACAGGACGGGGTTCTTTGACATGTCAGTGGCACTCGTGTTGTCAATCGTGATGACCATCATCATTGCCTGTGGTGCCTTCATCTCAGGTAGCAAGTTTCATAGCCACTGCATCTCTTTACACACCTCAGCCATGGCGATGTACTCAGCTTCAGCTGTTGACAGAGACACACATTCCTGCTTGCGACTTGCCCAAGTGACTGTACCTCCATTCAACATACACACAAAGCCGGAGGTAGATTTTCTGTCATCGATATTCCCTCCCCAATCAGCATCAGTGTAGCACATGAGACGGAGTGATGCGGATCCAGCGATGTCTCCAAACTGGAGCCCCACGTGCCGGGTCCCCTAAAGGTAGCGCATGATGCGCTTCACGGCCTGCCAGTGAAGTGGACCGGGATTGGCCACAAACCGGCTCATCTGCCCAACAGCATGGACTATATGTGGTCAGGTGGCAACCATGGCATACATCAGACTGTCCACTGTAGACTGATATGGGATGCCCAGCATGTCAGTTTTCTCCGCTTCGTTAGATGGGGACATGGAGGTGGAGAGTCTGCACACCGAGCTCATGGGTGTGCTGGCAGGTTTGCAATCTGTCATGTCGTATCGTTTGAGGATGGAGTCGATGTATTTTGTCTGGTTCAGGCTGATGGTACCTGCTGCTGTGTCACGCTTGATGGAAATTCCAAGACAAAAGTCAAGAGGATCCATGTCCTTCATCTCGAATCTGCTACTCAGCTGCCCCTTGAGATCGTCTAGCAGCTGCGTCGAAGAGGAGCATAGAATCAGGTCATCAACATATAAGGCGACCAACATAGTCCCTTTGTCACTCTCATTGTCGTAGTGCATGAAGGACTCCTTGGCCATGAACGTGTCCATCTCCTGATACCAAAGTCTTGGCGCTTGTTTTAGCCCATAGAGTTCCTTCACCAATCTGCACACCTTGCCCTCAGGAGCATCAACCCCCTCTGGAACCTCCATCAATACCTCCTTGTCAAGTTTGCGTAAAGGAAGGTTGTCTTGACATCCATCTGGTGGACCTCCATGTTCTCGGCAGCAGCAATGGCGAGCATTGACCGGATGGATGCAAACGTCACAACTGGAGCAAAGGTCTCATCGTACTCTGCGCCAGGCCGTTGGGAGAACCCCTTTGCTACCACCCGTGCCTTGTAATTGTCTATCTTGCCATCCTGCCCACTTGGATCCCACAACGTGAGCCCCGGCAGGTCTGTCCACTAGCACCCATGTCCCATTCTCTTCAATGGAGCTGAGTTCACTACGAATTGCTTCATCCCATTCGGCTTTGTCAGGCCGAGTGAGTGCCTTTGCGACAGACGTTGGCTCCTCTTGAACCAAGAATGAATAGTTGAAGCCTTTCCATTCACCCCTATCTGCGTCGTAATGCTGCCGGGGTACTTTGAGGCGTGAACTGCTCCTTGAACCTGCTGGCTGGTGCTGTTGATGTGGAGGCTAGAGGTCTGTTTCGTCGTTGATGATGGGAGAAGCATCCTCCTCATGTTCCGGAGGATCAGATACGTCGGAATCAGAGTCTGATTCCTCCGAGTCATTTGTATGGGCTCCTCTCCCTATTGCAGCACCTATCCCATGCCATTGTGCTGGTGCTTCGTCTCCCTCTTCAAGGAGAGTGAGCCACTCTCCCTGTTTTGGAGCGTTCTCGATTTCGAGATGCTCTCCCTTACTCCGAGACGTTTCGTGGAAATCCACGTCTTTGCTGCGGATGACCTTCTTGGCTCCTTGGTCCCACAGTCGATAAGCTTTGTGGGCGGTGTCATAGCCAATGGAAATGCACTTTTGTGCTCTTGCATCGAGCTTTCCAGGGCCCTCACCGGCCTGGACCTTGGCAAAGCCGGTGCAACCGAACACCTTGAGATGGGAGGCGTCCGGCTTCTTACCTGACCATGCTTCTTGATGCGTCTTCAACTGCTGTGTCTGCTTCTTCTTGCCTCTCCTTCGCAAAGCTGCTGCAGGTGTGAGGTTCACAAGGTAGGTAGCCGTACTTGCTTCTTCTGCCTAGAACCTAGGAGGAAGCTTGGCGTCAAAGAGCATGCACCTTGTCATGCCTAGGAGCGTCTGGTTTATCCTCTCTGCTACGCCGTTGTTTTGAGGTGAGTAGGGCATAGTTATCTCGTGTTCAATGTCCTGTGTCTTGAGCCACTCCTTGCAAGCTTTGTACTCTCCCCCATTGTCCGTCCTGAATGCCTTCACCTTCTTCCCACTCTGTCGCTCAACCATAGCGACAAAGGCCTACAGATTCTCCTTCATCTCACTTTTCTTTTTGAGAAAGTATATCCAGACTTTGCGACTGTTGTCGTCGATGCATGTGAGGAATTATCTGTTGTATCCATTTGACGGTATGCGAAAGGGACCACATACATCAGAGTGGATGAGATCAAGAGGTGCAAGAGCACGTGTGCCATTGCGCTTGAAGGGTTTCCTTTTTGCCTTGCCTTGAAGGCATGGCTGACACATGATCGCCGCTCCCACCACCTCATCACCTAGCTATATCCCACGCACTAGCTCCTGCTTTCCCATGAGCTCCAATGTGCGATGAGCCACGTGCCCAAAGCGCCTGTGCCACAGGTTCTCGGAGGATGTGCACAGGCTAGAATGAACAGCCACGGTGGCTGCATTTGCTTGCGGTTTTATTGCCGAATCATCCGCTACCACTACTTCCGCTGCTCCAACATGTCCTTCCTCATCTGATTCTGCATCGCTGCTCTCCTCATCATCGCTCTCGACCAAAGATTCAGCCGTTGAAGTTGTTGTTTTGGTCCGCAAGACGTAGAGTCCATCAACGTGAGGAACCTGTGCGACAACCTTCTTGGCAGAGTAGGAGATGTTGATGTCCTTGGTAGGAACTATCACCACTTCCTTCTCTGTAAAGACCACTGTCATGCCATGGTCAGTTATCTTAGAGACGGAGAGCAGGTTGGCTGTGAAGGAGGGCAAGTAGACCACCCCCTCTAGCTTGAGGTTGGAATCTCCACCGTTGACACCCACTGTGACCAGCTTGTCACCAATCCCCTTAACTGCCTCAACCTTGCCGTTGGCGACTCTGAAGTTTCTTGTTACATGGAGCAAGAGAGATGAAGTCTCTATTCTCGTAAGTGGTGTGCTCGTTTGTGCCCAATTCAAGGACATAGGCTCCTGGCCTGAGTATCGCCCTCCCTTTGTTGGAGGCACACTCAGCCATCAAGCTTGTGGGATCCTTCCCACCATTGCTCCCTCGCCATTCATCCCCATCTCCTTCCTCTCTCTTGGGTGCACGGTACTCTCGAGCCCAGTGTCCAGCCTTGCCACAGTTGTGGCAGTTTCCTTGGCGCTTCGCACCCCTTCCACTGTTGCTAGTGCTATTGTTTCCCTTGTACCCAGAGGCGGAGGTATTGTGGAAGGTGCCGCTACTCCGTGAGGCAAAGGCAGGCATGTTTACTTCACTACTGCTACGACGTATGGCTTCATTCCCCACATACTCAGAGATGGTGGCGTAGGAAACTATATCTTCAGTCCACCCTCCAATCACCGTTATCATGGGACCCCAACTTTCCGGCAGCGTCATCAGAAAATCCATGGCCTGCATGTCGGATTTCAGGTCCCACCACATGCCGGTGGCTTGTTGCAAGAGCGTCTCAAACTTCTGCATAAAGGCGGAGACATCTTCCCCTTCACCAAGCCTCATGCTGATGAGGTTTTGTAGAATAAAGAGACGATTGGCAAGTGAGGAGGACTGAAACACCTTACCGAGTTTGGCGTATGCCGCCGCTGCCACTGTGCAACCGCTGATGTGTGAAAGGACTGAGGGTTGTATGGAGGACACAAGAATGACGAGAGCCTTCTTGTTGAGCTTGACCCATACCACAAGGTCAACACCCTCCTCCTTTGGTGCTGGAATAGTTCCGTCATAATATCCTAGCAGATCTCTGTCATCCATGATGATCTCAAACTGCCACTTCCAGAGTGCAAACCCCTCTCCATCAAACTTGAGGATGGGCGAATGATTCCTTGGTTCCCCTGTCCCTGCCATCCCTACAACTACAACTACTATAGCTGCTGCACCTGTTGTTGATGCCGATGAACCTGTGTTTGAGGCCGTTGTAGGCTATTGGTGAGAAGGGGAAACTGCTTCCCCTGTTCACGTTGGCCGTTGCAAGCAGATGTAGGCTGATGTAGGCTGATGTAGGCTGATGTAGGCTCATGTCAGCTCCCAAGGTAGAAAGGTGCAGATGTGTTGAATTCCCCTCCTGTTGATGTTGCCCTGCAAACAGAGAAATTAGGTGAGAGCAAAGGCGCTCTCACTGCTTGTGACCTTAGCGGTTGCGTGCGTGAAACTTCCCTAACCAGAGGAGTGGGCCCATAACCCTTTGTTAGCTACTGAGCTAACCATCTCTGGCAGAGAAGCAGAAAAACCAAAAATCTCACAAAGGTTTTGAGGCCTTCTTCCTTTGTTGACATGTGTCATGCACCCCAAACTTAATCAGGCATACACTTCACCTTCAAGATTACTAATGCCTTAGCATTACATCTCAAGAAGAGCTCAAGTCGTCAATATGCAAGAGAGCATCAAGCAAGGGTTGATTGATCAGCATGCAAGACAAGTCCTTTTATAGCTGTCTGTCCAGTCGTAGAACTCAAAAGCACATTCTTGGGAAGTGGCCTGAACCAGCCACGTCACTAATAGACTTGCACTGTGGGCTTGACACATAAGTATCCTAGTGTCAAGGTGACAGACCAACCATGTAGCGTCCAAGAAGCTACGGACTTTCTTTCTTGGAAGCTTCCATAGCAAACAAGATATGCATGGGGCCAGGATCAACCTCATGACCTCTCACTTGGCCAAATCAACAAAATGGCCAANTCACCAATAGACTTGCACTGTGGGCTTGACACATAAGCATCCTAGTGTCAAGGTGACAGACCAACCATGTAGCGTCCAAGAAGCTACGGACTTTCTTTCTTGGAAGCTTCCACAGCAAACAAGATATGCATGGGGCCAGGATCGACCTCATGACCTCTCACTTGGCCAAATCAACAAAATGGCCAATGTAACCACTCACCCACATGGTGTACTCACAGGTAATATCTCACAAGAGACATGGCATAGTTGAGTCACACTACAACGGATCTAGGGATCATACCTCCACAAGGGACAGAGCATTCCTGATCCGTCCTACAACACTGAACAAGGGGTAAAAACATTCAACAGGCATGTCCAAATTCATGGGGTTCCCTTGTGGAAATGGCATTTTGAGATTGTCATGAACGTGCTAGACTACCTCGACATCCTAAAAGGGACCAAGACAGCACCCGCTAATGTGACAGTGACCACGCATGCAGCTGACCTTGCAGCATGGACGATGATGAACAACATGGCTCTCGTCATTCTTGTGACGTCCATAAACGAGACTCAACACTCTGACATCACAGGATGCACGTTGGCTGCCCAGGCCTACGCAAAACTCTCACGCGTGCATCAATTGAATGCCCTAGAAAATCGACTCTTCATCTTCCAAAGGTTGATGTGGATGAGGGTGAGCGAAGGAGAATCGAAACCCGCGTTTTTGCAGTTGTTCGACTGAGCTCTCGTTCTAGTCAGGGCAACAGCGGAAGCGGTGGCGGTGGAGGGAAAGGCAATGGTGGCGCGAAGAGTTCCAAGAAGCCCGGCAACTGACACAACTATGGCAAGGCTGGGTACTGGGCTAGGGACTGTCGTATTCCTAAGAAAGAAGGCGGGAACAAAGGTGGGAAGGAAAAGAAGCAGCTCACCAACATGATGGCTAGAGGGTTGCCCATGATTGGGGCAACGATCCTTAAGCCCGGGGCATTCGCCCTTGACTCGGGCACCAACCACCACTCATCAAAAGAGAAGGGTGGATTTTTCTCCATGGCCGAATCTATCATGCGCATCAAGTGTGCAAACGACGTCGTCATCCAAACCATGGGAAAAGGGGACAAGGTGATCACGTTCAACGTGAACGGTGCAGAGAAGGCGGTCAACCTTCAAAAGGTGGTGTATATGCCCTCCTTTGCAGCCAACTTGCTGTCAGTCTCACAAATCATCGACAACAACATGGCAGTAGTATTCACCAACAAGGAAGCTGTGGCCCTAAAAAACGAGGACATCCAGATTTTGTACACCAAAGACGACCTCATGCTTCAATTTCCAAGAGTCGACGACCTTTATGTGCTTCAAACCAAAGTCACCATGGCGTCGGATGAGGGACTCGCATGTGCCCCCAAGACAGTGGCACCAGAGCCAAAGGATGCACCGTCAGCGACCGTTGCGGCCGCAACATCAACCAAGGACACTGACGCTTTGTTATGGCACCGGCGATTTGGACACGTGGCCAAAAGTACGCTGCAGAAGATCCAGGAGCAAGAGGTAGTCCGCGGAATGAAAGGGTGTGCCATGAAGCATGGCAAAGGGTGTACATTGTGTGAACCATGCCTCGAAGCGAAGGCAAAGAAGAAGCCGTTTGGGAGGGGAGGTCAACGAGCAGAGCATATCTTGGAACTGATACACAGTGACGTGTGTGGAACCTTCCGCACAACGTCCAACGGGGGAAGCAAGTACTTCCTGACCTTCATTGACGACCACAGCCGCAAGTTATGGATCTAATTCCTCAAAACAAAGGGAGAGGTCATGGAGAATCTCCTCGAGTTCGTCGCCATGGTTGAGAGCAAACGTCCAAAAAAGTGAAGATGCTCCCAAGTGACAACAGGGGTGAGTACGAGGCATGCAAGCTTTGGCTCAAGCATCATGGCATCCGCCACAAAAAAACCACCCCTTATAACCCCCAAAGCAATGGCGTTGCCGAGAGGAGGAATCAGACCCTGCTTGGTATGGTGCGAAACATGCTCTTCAACGCCAAGCTCCCACCTTGCTTTTGGGCAGAAGCAGCAACAACGGTCTGCTGCCTCTTGAACCTCACACCAGCAACCGCCTTGCGGAAGCATGGAAAGGAGCAAGACAAGCAGCTAATGACCCCACAAGAAGCATGGTCGGCAAAGAAACCCAACGCATTTCATCTAAAGGTGTTCGGGTCAACTGCATGGGTGAAGATCCAGTCGAGAGAAGTGGGAGGCAAGCTGGACACACGTTCCAAGAAGTGTGTCATAGTTGAGTATGACACATCACACAAAGCCTATCGGCTTTGGGACCAGGTAACAAGAAAGCTCGAGAGGAGCCGCGACATCGTGTTTGACGAACGCACCCTTAGAAAGGGAGAGCTGCTGGACCCGATCCTCGCTCCCAAAGCGGGATAGTGGATAGTGTTGCTTGAGTCCGGAGACCAAGCACCCAACAAATGGCTTGCTTTGCCAGTAGGTGGTGGGAATGGGAGAGTAGCTACGGAGGATGACGCAACATCTGACATGGACGTGGATACCGAGGCGTCCGGGGTTTTTGAGTTTGACTTGGAGTCTGATGACTCTTCTGACGACGACGACAACGACGACACACCACCACCTGTGGAAGCACCAGTACTAGAGCAAGAAGCCGCACCTGTACCCCGGCACATTTTGCGACCAAAGAAAGTACCTTTGCGGTATAAGGACGATTGGAATGGCCTTAGCTGGTCGTGCATGGCTCAGGGAGAGCCATCCACAGTGGCGGAAGCGATGAATGGTCCAGATGCGGGCAAGTGGAAGGAGGTAATGGACAGCAAACTCGCGTCCATTGCCGAGAACGGCACGTGGATGCTGGTGGATAGGCCCAACAAGACCCACGTGGTGGGATCCAAGTGGGTCCTCCGAGTGAAGAAGAAGCAAAGGGGTTCTCTCAACGCCCGGGCTCTGAGTACGACGAGACGTTCGTACTTGTCGTGACCTTTGCCTCCATCCGCTCTCTCCTTGCCACTGCAGCCGCAAAGAACCTGGAGATACACCAGATGGATGTCACGACAACTTTCCTCTCTAGGAAGCTAGACAAGGAAGTGCTGATGGAGGTACCCGAAGGAGTCAAAGCTCCCAAGGGCAAGGTGTGTAAGTTGGTGAAAGTGCTCTGCGGGCTGAAACAGGCCCCAAGGATATGGTATAGAGAGATGGGTGGTTTCATGACCGGTCTATCCTTTGCGCATTGCCAAAATGATCCGAGCATGTACGTGCGCGATGAAGGGAGTGGGCTGATGCTCGTTGTACTCTATATGGATGATCTGATCATCTGCTCTTCTTCAATCGACCTGCTAGAAAAGCTGAAGTCTGACCTCAGCAAAAGCTTTAAAATGAAGGACATGGGTCCTCTCAAGTACTTTGTCGGGATCGCCATCCACCACAACTGAGCAGCAAGAGCCATCAAACTCAACCAAACCAAATACATCGGTGAGGTACTGAAGCGCTATCACATGGAAGCCTGCAAACCTCTCAGCACCCCAATGACAACCGATGCAAAACTGAAGGCCTCAATGTCACCAAGCAATGAAGCAGAACAAAGGGAGATGCAAGACATCCCCTACCAGTCCGCCGTGGGCAGCATCATGTACGCCATGGTCGGTACTCGTCCGGACATCTACTATGTTGTGGAAGAAGTGAGCAGGTTCATGGCCAACCCAGGGCCATAACATTGGCAGGCAGTCAAGCACATCTTGCGCTACCTGCAAAAGACACATCACATGGGCCTCGTCCTTGGAGGCCAAGAAGGTACGGACCCCCTCCGCCTGAAGTGCTACACCGACGCCGACTGGGGAGGAAATCTTGATGACCGGACATCCACCTCTGGATACGTGTGCATCTTGAATGGCTTGCCATCTCATGGGCCAGCAGAAAGCAGGATTGTGCTTCGGTGTCCACCGCTGAGGTAGAGTACATTGCTCTGTCTGAGCTGTGCAAGGAGACTTAGTGGTTGCGCAGCCTGCTTGGCGAAATGACGGTGCCATAGGAGAATGCCACGGTTGTACACGTGGAGAACATGAGCGCCATCTCGATGTCTGAAGATGATATCATCTCCCAACAAACGAAGCACATCGACATACGTTACCACTACTCACATGACCTGGTTATGAAGAACGTGGTGGACTTGCAGCACTGCGGAACCAAGAGCATGCTTGCTGATTGCATGACCAAGCTGTTGGAGAGCGATTTGCACTATGCAGGCATTCGTGGATTCGGCATGAGGAGTTCGACAGAGGAAGGGTGAGCCCCAAGGCATCGATGGAGCCCAGTGAGTAACAGATGGACATAGGTGCAAGGGAGAGACTTGTTGAATGGTATGCGCCTTGTCCACTGGCTAGCTGGCTGGTTTTACGGAAAGACAAGGCATGCACTGCTCTATGGAGTATGTCCCTTTGGTCTGTTTTGAGATAGGCCAGGAATGCACTGCCCATAGTGGGTATGTCCCCTGTGGATCATCATAGGAAACACAACATTGTGGCCTAGTTGGGACAGGCGCCGGAGCTCAAACATCGCGGGCTCAAATCCCGCAACGGCCGCATTTTCCTTTGTGGTCCAAAATAGGACAGGAAGCTTCTAGGAAACTTATAAGAGCCTGGCTTAAGGATGACACTGGGCGGTCTTAGGACGTGCCAAGTAGGACTGTAGGCTGAGGTTGGTTCCTGTGGAACCATTATGAGCAGAAGCATTAGCAATGCTCTGCACGTATGAAAGCCCGTACCCTGCATGCATCCATTTACAGTTCTTGCCTTTGAGACTCATCACAGAGTGTCCAACCAAAGGTAGACACTAAGACCAACATGCGGACTTTGTGAGGTTGCAAACCAAATGAACCTAAAGTGTGGATCCCTTGTTCGAGGGTGATATGTTATCTTGGTTGCAATACCTAGAGCGGTTGGCGGCCTCCCATGTCGGGACCCATTTTCTAGACCGTTGCTATCCGGCGCATTGATAAGGAAGACAAACAGACAGACAGACAGATAGACAGACAAATAGACCGACAGAGAGAAAAATAGGCAGAAAGACAGAAAGACAGACAATCAGATAGAAAGAGAGACAGAGAGACAAACAAACAAAGACACAGACAGCAAAAGAGACAGACAGACAAACAGACAAACTGATAGACTGACTGACAGACAGACAAACAGACAGACAGATAGAAAGACAGACAGATAGACAGACAAAAAGATAGACAGACAGACAGATAGCCAGACAGACAGACAGACAGACAGACAGACAGACAGACAGACAGACAGACAGACAGACAGACAGACAGACAGACAGACAGACAGACAGACAGACAGACAGACAGAGAGACAGACAGACAGACAGACAGACAGACAGACAGACAGACAGACAGACAGACAGACAGACAGACAGACAGACAGACAGACAGACAGACAGACAGATAGACAGACAGACAGAAAGAAAGACAGACACACAGACAGACGGACGGACAGAGAGACAGACAGACAGAGACAGAGCCAGAGACAGAGACAGGGACAGGGACAGGGACAGAGACAGAGACAGAAACTGAGATTGAGATTGAGACTGAGACTGAGAGAGACTGATACAGAGAAAGAGACAGAGACAGAGACAGAGACAAAGACAGAGACAGAGACAGAGACAGAGACAGAGACAGAGACAGAGACAGAGACAGAGACAGAGATAGAGGGGGGGAGAGGGGGGGGGATCTCCAGCATCACATGGTTTCTACTGGCTGGCAAGCTCCCAACAGCACAAGCAACATTCCTTGGATGCAAAACCCTTGTAGAAAGGGGCTCCGGAGAAGGAGAGAATTAGACCAATCATGGTGGGGGAGGCTTTGCTTTTTCCAGGTTGGCATGATGTGGCTATCTTGGAGTAGGAAGAGGATGAAAGAAGACTTGCAGCGGTTGCAAGTCAGTGTGGACGTGTCTGAAGGAACGCACTTTTGGTGCAAAGGGTATGAGCAATCTGTGGCAGACACTTGCATATTTTGTGCTTGTATACTCGTGATCCCCGATAACTTCCATGATGTTGATTAGAAAATTTGACTTTGAGTCAAAGTAAGGAGTTTGGGCTTGCGAATATGAATCCCGTGGCATTATATGCTTCCTCCATTAAGGTTGCCTTCTTTGGTGGTTTCTCCAGTGATCCTTGACAACCAGATAAAAGTGTGGCAGGGAAAAGCCTTAGGGCCTGACTCGTATGATCTAATCCATGATGCGTGTTCTTTAGGCGGGCAAAGCGGAGGCGTCTGGGCAAGGGGGCATGGCCCAGGGCGATGCTGGCGCATTCCAAAAAAACACTATGAATCTGTGCTGGGCCATCTACTACGTGCAGATGCGTCTCGGTCAGGCTGTAGGCAAGCCAAAAACTTGCCTTCAGTGACAGAAGGAAGTGCCTTTTGGGGGAGACATCTTGGGGGCTCTCACAAGAGCTCCCTTGACCACAAAAATCATGATGCCCTTGGAATATTCAGTGGGGCTGCAGAGGTTCTGCTGTCAGCAAGGAGAGGAGTGGTTGGCAGAATAGACTCAGAAGCTCACCAACATGCTTCTTCTTGAAGGTCCTCTGGCGGTGGTGAAAACGGTAACACCCATTGTCCGTGTATTTAGGCACGGCCAAGTCACCTGACTATTATGAAATAAAAGGTCTTTACATTCAAAAGTAAGTTAGGAATCAAATAAGACACCAGACATAGAACAATCATAGCACATGCATTGTAATTTAATGTGTTCATAGTTTCTTTCATGTTGGGTCGGGATGTACGGTCGCACAAAATGGTTAGGAGCCCTACCACATAGACGTGACCAATGTCTTCATGGTGGGGAGCTCTGCATGGTCCAGCCCCCTGGCTTCGAGGATGGCACCAATCATGTCTCTCAACTATGGAAGGTCCTGTTGGCCTTAAACAATCACCGATATGCTTGAACACACACACCAGCCACACTCCCGTGAAGGGTAGCCTGGTGTACATCGTCAAAGATCCGTCCCTCTTCATCACCACTCTCTTTTCGTTGTGCTCGTCTATGTGGATGATCTATGTCATCGCATCACCTGGACTCGCCACCATCTAGCGAGTAGAGGACATGCTGCAGTCCACGTACATGGTGGAAGTTCTCGGGCCTACGCAGGTGAAAGTTGGCAGTGAGAGCATGATCGTTCTCATGGATTTCTACTTGTGCATCAGCCTACCTATGCCCAGGCGTTGGCCGAGCACTTTGCAGACACCTTGCTCACTGTGCCCAGCGCAAACACACCCATGATGGCCAGGTCAAGCTGAGAGCGTCTGATGCCAACACGTTTTCTGAGGTGGGACGTGACCAACTTTCTTCGCGTCATTGGGTCATTCATGTTCTTGTTTACCACCGCAAGGCCAGGGGTTTCCTTTTTCGTGAACCTGTTGGTCCAGTTCTCATAGTTCCCATTCCAGCTGCACCTAGATGCGCAGCCATATGCATGGTGCATTCTGTTGTTGCCCACCCCTTGCCTTTGGTTGACGTTTCTTCATCAGCCGTCCGTAGTGGCTGGAGGTTACGATGATAGTGACTGGGCTGGGAGCGCTGACGGCAAGAGCCGCACTGAGTCGCTATTCCTTATTGGCAGCACATGTTTCTTGTGGTGTAGTGGTAAGGAAGGATGCATTGCAGAGGCAGAGTATGTGGCATCGGGAGCTCATGTATGCGAGAGAATATTGCTCTGTTGTGTGCTGTGTGAGTTTCATCAGCCTGCGTCACCCATCATACGGCACCGGGAGAATGAGAGTGCCATCACAGTTTCTAACAACGATGGCATTCATCACATGAGCACAAACCACACCAACATAGAGGGTCACAATGAACACACATTGTTGCATGAGGGCAACATCCGGATTGTGTGGTTCAAGACTGTATGACAAATGGTTTTCCTCACCAAGGCCGTCAAGCATGAATCGTCCAAGAAAGTTTTCCAATCTGTCGGTCAGCGTCCGTGGGTGCGCCCTCGTGTATCTGTGAGTCCTCCATACATTCTGTTGCCTCCATCACCCTTCTTGTACATTTTATCATATGTTTGTGGATTTTCCAGGCTATGGGGACATGCGGACATGGGGGAGAGCGGCATGTGACTTGTATTGTGTATGCATGACCTCTGCACATATATGTGCACAGGTATCCACAGCTCATGGGGGAGTATTATGATTTTTGCGTGCACTGTCACACTATCATGTATTTTGACCTCACAACTGGTGTACATGCTCATCCACACACCTGACTCAGCGGACATCGCCGACAGCGGGAATTCAGGGATGATGCGGACATCACGTCATGGTGACATGCACGGCTCCTTTCCCTTATTGTAGAGCCTCCCACGCTGTAGCAGTGCGCAGCCAGCTCCATCGGCAATGGCCACCGTCACTTATATCGCTAGCAATCATGGGCCGTTTTGAGCTGCGTAAATTTTGCCTAGGTTCAAGCAGTCAAAACACCAGTTTATGAAATTTCTAGCTGACTCTGACTCAAAGATTGTTTTTTAAGCCTGCGTACTTCCATGTTTTGCAGTTTTCACGGAAAGTAGATGATAGGATTGGAAGTCTTGGTCGTCTTGTAAGAATTGCCACGAAAACTCCACATGCTAGAAAACATTCTAACATCATCATTGGCTGGTAGGCTAGACACCAAAGGTGGGGATACGTTTTGATCGGGAAGGAATCTCCCACATAAGCTTATCCTTCCTATTGACTTTGTCATTTGTTCACTCACCTGCAATTCTGGTGCTTGATTTTGAGTGCAAGTTTTCCCTCTCACATCCGAGCAGCCAGTGCTGTTCAAATGCTACATACACATGGACTAGAAACGTGCGTGATTCAGCCTACCTCATGTACTCAAAGTGCGCGAGGCGACATAAAGTAGTCTTATCCAGACAATCACAGTGTTGTTTCAAGCTTAGATACACACACACACACACACACACACACACACACACACACACACACACACACACACACACACACACACACACACACACACACACACACACACATACACA
>SZWC01012060.1:14427-39600 GCA_023375785.1 Penium margaritaceum
TCGGCCGGCGCTCTGTCGCGCCCCCGTTGGCACGACAGGCCCGACCGAGGGGACCCCCCCCGGACGGGTCCCTCGCGTCGGGCCCCCTAAGGCCCGACGGCAGCAGTTGCTACAGCAACTGCTGCTACGGTTGTTGCAGCAACTACTGCTGCTTCTGTTGCTGCTGCTGTTGCAGCTGCTGCAGCTGCTGCCTGCTGCTGCTGTTGCTACGGGTGCTGCTGCCGCTGCTGCATGCTGCTGCTGCTGTTGCGGCTGTTGCCTGCTGCTGCTGCTGCTGCAAATGCTACTACAGCAGCTGCTGCAGCTGCAGCTGCTCGCCGCCGCCGCCGCTGCTGCTATGGCTGCTGCCTGCCACCGCAGCTGCTGCAGGTGTGTGCTGCCGCTGCCGCTACTACAGGTGTGTGCTGCCGCCGCCGCTACTGTAGCTGCTGCCCGCCGCTGCTGCTGCGGCTGCCTCTACGGTTGCTGCCTGCTGCTCCTGCTGCAGCTACTGCCTGCTGATGCTGCTGCTGCGGTTGCTGCCCGCCACAGCGCTGTCACTGCTCGCAGCCGCTGCCGCAAGCTGCTGTTGTGAGCTGCTTCTTCCTTCCTGTCTTTTTTTGTGTGTGTACAAACCGGTGGCCAGACACGGCTGCTGCTGCCACCCGGTGCTGCTACTACAGTGGGTGCTGCTCGTAGCCGCTACCGCCGCAAGTGCTTTCCGCCGCTCATTGCTGCTACGGCCGCTATTACTTGCAGTTGCCGCCGTTGTCTCTGCTACCTCCACCGCTCCGTTGCAACGTAGTCGCGGTGGGTCCCTCCAGGATCTGCTGCTGCTGCTATGGGTGGCTGCCGTTGCTGCCACTCACTACTGCTTCTGCTGCTGCATCTCTGCTACACAGCACAACGAGCTGTGGCTTGTTTGCTCTGATACCATGAGAAGTTTCCTAGAACCTTCCTAACCACTTGTCGCGACACTAGGCGTCAGCGCCAGGTCAGCGTGTGACAACAATCACCAGTTAGAGACAAAACTGCAAGGGTCTGGGTAGGGACACAAACAGCGTCAGGAAACTGAAACTGAATTTAATTGCAGAGAGAGATAACAAATGACAAGTCCACAGCATAAATACCTGCCGCGGCGCACGACAGGTGTCGCACGCGGCAGTGCAAGGTCTGTCCTAAAACCTGCCCAAAAACACTATTTTGGCCGTAACTCTGCGTAGACAAATCAGAACACTACGCCGTCTGAACCTAGAGATGCAGAATCTCAAGCCGGACGCTATGACTGGTCACACACACAAGTCCGGCACCAATTGGTGGACAGGAAATACAAAACATGCAAATCGGGCTCAAGAGCCAGTCCACCGAGAAAACTCTAGCGTCTGCAGAAAAACTGCAAAGTACCCCGACAAGCACCCAGGGCATCGTGGCAACTCTCTGGCAGCTGCTAGTGGATGGAGCCACCACTCGTCGGTGCTCCGGTGCCAGCTGCGTCCGCATCAAGGATAGTGTCGTCGCGCTCTCCTGTAGCGCTACTCTCCTTGCCGTTGCTCGTGACAGGTGGAAGCCACACACACCAACAGTTGATGCATCATGCAGGCTTCCATGCTCGTTGCTCAAGTGTGGAAGCTCTGGGTTTGTTACTCAGAAATGCGTGCGCCAGTGTTAGCGCCAGAAAGCAGCTGAAAACTGGAAGTGATTGATTAGGAGTGAAGAATAAGGAACAATGGGAGACCCCTCCACTTCTATCTTCCCCCTCCCACTAGTGTAGAACTTGTTACTCAGCTAACCAACCAATCACAAAATATTCCTGGACCTATTTTCTGGCAGGCAGGGTTTTCTTGGTGAGCCCTGCCAGACGCCCGACAGCCCAAAACCCGGGCATCGTTCGTTTTGCCTGAAAACTGGACCATACCATAATACCAAATCTGCAAACGCAGTCATGCGGTCAGAATGAGCTAGAAATAGTGTAGCAAAGAGTTATGGCTGTAACTAGCCTGGACTAGCGAGTGGGAGAGGCAAGAGCGCCCCACATTGCACGGGAGAGTGGGCAAAGCGCCATGGCTCAGTGCGGAGCGGTTAGAGCAACAAGGAACGGCAAAAAGTGCTGAGTCACAGGCCACAGAGGTGTTACGAGGAGGAGGGAGCGAGCGAGCTTGATCTCGCTCGCCACCCTCGAACCTGGTGGATTCGACCCCACCTACCCACAGCGAAGTTTTCCAGTGTAATGTAGGTCACTGGCCATGTTGCTATCTGGCTAGAGGGCGAACCCGGGTATGCTCACGGTCCATCGTGCACGAATGCATGTGAGACATGCATGTGAGGCTGGCGAGCTCTGCTTGAGCCACGCCATGGTACATCTTCCAAGAATGTGGTCACGACGACCACCCGGCGAAGTTGTCTCTCTCTGGTCAGTCACCTGCACCAGTGGTGTGAGTGTGCAACGAGGCCAAAGTCACCGTATGATAATGACATGAGTCCAACACTCCCCCATGAGCCACAGCCGACGCACAAGAACGACACTCACAGACACAGCGTGAACGTCAGAAGACATGACACAACACAAGAATGTACACAAGCACTGGCACGACAACTCAACGAGTAGCCTCACGAGGGCAAAGCAACCAAACAGCGTGCACTGCTGCCTTGAAGACATTACTACTGAGTGCCTTTGTGAGGAAGTCAGCTCGTTGCTATCGCGTATCAACCCACACAATCTTGACATCACCACACGCTCATGTACAAAATGATGTTCCACATTGATGTGCTTGGTGCGAGTGTGATGCATGCCATTGTGCTCAGCAATAGCTCTTGTGCTTTGATTGCCACAGCGCAAGGTGATGCTGCGGATGGGCACACATAGCTGCTGAAACAACCGACACAACCAAACGCTTTCACAAGTGCCTGCACCAAGGGCGACATATTCCGCCTCACTAGAGCTGCGTGCGACGCAACCCTGTTTACCACTCTTCCAGGAGACGGCTGTGCCGCCGACAAGAAAGACATATCCGGTGCGGCTGCGTGCATCCGTGTCATGCGCCCAGTCACTGTCAGTGTAGCCATCAATGACAACCGACGGCTGCGCCCGGTAAGAAGGACCAACTCATGCAGTGGGGAGCGCATATCGGACAACACACAGCACAGCCTCCATGTGCCACACCCGTGGGCAATTTGAGAACTGCGCAAGGAAGTTCACAACGAAAACGTCTGCTCTTGTGGTAGTGGCCACGTACATCAAGGACCCTATGACGCACAGGTAGTCGATGACATCCACTGGTTCCCCCAGCTTGGACACGTCCAGTGCTTTCAACAACCTTTGCCCGGCGGGCATCGTCGGCGTGGACACAGAAGGTACAGACTCAAGGAGCGTGGCAAAGCGCTCCCCTAGGCTCCTGACATATGCAGCCTGGTGGACGTGAAGGACACGATGAGCGCGATCACGTTCAAGCTCCATGCCGAGAAAAACTCGAACTTGGCCTAAGTCTTTCATCTTGTATGTGGATTGCAGTAGTGACTTCATAGTCGACACTGCCTCTCGACTTGGTAATGCAATGAGCAGGTCGTCCACATAGACGAGGACAGCAGCAAAGGGGGCAGAGTTGGGAGTGACAAAGAGAGAAGGATCCACTATGCTACGACGCTATCCACCCTTCTCCAAGGTAGAGGTGATCTCCTGGTTCCAACACCGTGGTGACTGCTTCTGGCCATAGAGAGCCTTGCGCAGTCTCCACACCCTGTTGGTGCCGTCTGAGAACCGTGAAGGTTGCACCATGTAAATCTCCTCATCCAGCTGACCGTGCAGAAAGGCGTTGTTTACATCCATCTACTCGAGCTCCCAGTCATACTGAGCGACAAGACTCAGAAGGGCGCGAGCGGTGGTGTAGCATCCGACGGGAGCAAACGTCTCGTCAAAGTCAACGCAAGGGACTTGAGAAAATCCCTTGGCGGTGAGACGTGCCTTGTACTTGTCAACTTCGCCATTGGGCTTGTACTTGCCCCTAAAGACCTCGCCTGCATCGATGGCTTTGCGACCAGGCTGGAGATCGACCAGCTTGTAGACAGCGTGGTCACGAAGAGCTTGAAGCTCATCCTGCATGGCAGCTTCCCACTGCTCGGAGTCGGGCGCAGTGCGTGCGAACAGTAGTCGGGTCGGACGAGGGTGCAACAGCAAGTGTCGCGTGACACTCAGCAACACTGCTACTGATGGCAGCTTTGAGAGCGCGCTCCTGCTCAGACCCGAGTAGTGTCTGCCCAAGGACAGAGCTGGGATGGACCACTTATGTGGCCAGCCCCAAGGCGTCCATGCCAGTCGGCAGCCTTACAGGGTGCTCTGGATGGGACTGTACAGGGCGGAAGGATGGGGCGGCGGCACTGGAGGAACGAGAGGGGAGCGCGCGAAGACGGCCGCCACGAACAAAGGGCTCGATGGGAGCAGGACCAGGAGGGTCACCAGGCGACGGCGGAGCAGGGGTGGAATGACTGGGTACAACAAGGGTAAGCGGACTGGACGGAGCCGTTGAGGAGTGTATAGGAGAGACGGACTCAGACTGAACCGGGGAGGACACAACCGGAGACGCAGGAGCTCCGACCGAGCTGGACGACACGGACGGAGACGGAGAAGGAGGCACAGTGCCAGACGAGGAAGGCCGCTCCGAAGGTGGATGCTGCGAAGAAGGGACAACAGTAGGGACTACAGGGACAGCGGGAACCGCAGGCCCGATCTCCCCCTGCAACCGAGAGAGCGGCAGCAGGGAGGCGGCCATAGAGTGACAACTGAGGTCACGGAGAAAGACAGACTTGAAGAAAAGGGCATCGCAAGACTCAATGACACGCTGGCGCTCCTGGTCCCAGAAGCGCCAGGCTTTGGATTGGGCAGACACGCCCAAGAAAGGGCAGAGGCACCCACGTGGAAAGAGCTCGCCGTCACGAAGGTCCTGAGGGAGCCAGACGGACGGAATGCTACCCCAGACGCGAGCGAGTCGCAGGTTAGCACGGGTCCCGTACCAATGCTCAAAAGGTGTGACCGACCGGGAAAGGGGTCCGTGTGGGACGCGATTCCAAACCCAAGTCATGTAACTCAGGGCCTCAAAGGCGAACAAAGGAGGAAGACCGGACTAAGACAGAAGAGCACGGACGCCGTCGACAAGAGTCCGGTTCCAACGCTCAGAGACCCCATTTTTTTGGGGTGTGTAGGGAGCAGAGGTCTCCAAACACACCCCTTGAGACTCAAGGAACCGGGCGGTAGGACCAAGGAACTCACCGCCGCGGTCGCTGTGGAAGACACGCAGGGAGCGCTGACAAGACCGTTCTGCCTGGCGGAGCCAGGACTCAATGATAGCAGGGACGTGAATCTTCTGTCGAAGAGCGAAGACCCAGCAAAAGCGAGAGAAATCATCAGTAAGACACAAAACATAATGCCCAACATCCCCAAGAAAGTCGTGGGGAAGAGGACCCATGACATCAACGTGGATAAGATCAAGGGGGTGGGAGGACCGGGAGTCAGAGGACGCAAAAGGTGAACGATGTATTTTGCCATGGGTCTAGTCGAGGCAGTCAGAAGGATAGGGTGAGGGAAAGGTGGAAAGAGACAGCCTAACTGCGGGCTAGAGACGGAGCATGCTGGTAACGACATCGGTGTCCACATGGCCAAGGCGACGGTGCAAGACCTGAATGTCAGCAGGAGAGAGGGATGGTGCAATGTGCGTAGGAGAGGAGCCAACAGAGTGGGAAACGGGAGCAATGAGAGGTACACGATAGAGTTTGTCACACTTAACCCCCCGCAGAACAATGCGATCAGAGGAACGAATGCTGACAGCCCTAACACCTTGACTGGCTGAAAAATCCATGCCCTGATTGTCAAGGGAGGGCACCGACAGCAAGCTGAGCTCCAACGAAGGCACGTACAGCACGTCAGGCAAAAACAACACGCCATTGGGACCAACGAAACGGACAACGCCAATGCCCTGAACGGGTAGCAGCTGACCCAAGCCAGTACGAACAAAACGAACGGAACTAGTGGGACCCAACAAGACAAACGCGGAGCGAACAGAGGTCATGTGGTGGGTGGCTCCGGAATCGAGGACCCAGAAGCCACCGGAGACACAAACACCGAGAAGGACGCCACAGGTGGCAATAGTGCCGACAGAGGGTGAAGCTGAGTCACAGACAGACAGACAACAAGGAAGGATGACACACTACCAGTGCTCAACCCACGGAACAGACACGGACGGGAATCCGAGAATGTGACCCGGGGGGTCCCCACGAAAGACATTGTCAGTATGACAAGGCAGACCTCTGGCCAACAAGGACACACTCTCACCTCCCTGATCGCGAAGGTGGAGACGCTGGAGAAGAGATTGCTCCACCCGATGCTCACCGTCGACAGATGGTGCGGAAGATGGAGGAGACAGGCCCGAGGGAGGTGCGAACCACGGAGGTGGGATGTACGCCGGGGAAGGGGGCCTGGCATAGACGGGCGCTCCGTAGGGTAGTGGCCGGCCCCACGGGTATGGGATGGGGGGTGGAGCTGTGGAGACGCCAGTAGTGGAGTAGACCTATGCCGAGGTGGAGGTGGTGGGTCGAGAGACGGAGCCGGAGCTGGAGCTAGCGGCGGACAAAGAAGAAGAGCCGCTGGTGCGTGCCCAGTGTGCACGCATAGCGTCTGCCAGGCAGAGATCATAAGGGGGCGCAGGGCACGTATGAGCAGAATGCTCAGAGGAGCCACAGTTCTAGCACACAACCTCACCAAGGACACGGGATGGTATAGTGTCCTTGCCCTTCCCCTTGCCCTTCTCGCAATCACGGCCACGCCCGCGACCCTGGGAGGCGGGAGCGGTGGCTGTAGATGCCAAAGAAGAAGAGGACGTGGAGGAGGTGGCGGCAGCCGAGGAAGAAGTAGAGGGGGAAGTGGTGGTGGTGGCAGCAACCCTGGTGATTGCAGTGCGGTGCAGGCGTTTGTTCAGGAGGCTGGTCCACCAGGCAGCGAGCCTCTCAGCAACGAAGTCCCAGAGAGCGCCAACGCCCGGCGGGGACTTAGGAGGAACGGGCTGAGAAGCGAGATGTAGCAGCTCATCAAATTTGACGTCGCAGAGAAGGTCTGACAGCTCGGGAATCAACCCGTTGACCATGGTGTGTACAGCCGCTAGCTCGCCTGGCGCGGCTTTGCCAAGCTCATAAAGAAGCTTGAGCCCGCGTGCCCAGTAGCCATCATCCGACTCGTTTGCACGCATTAAGAGCGTGTTGAAGTGCACAATGAGGACACTCTGGACTGCCTGACTAGTGACTGTGGTGCGACGGCAAAGCATGGTGTAGGCACCATCAGGGTCAGCTAGACGCTGTACGACATGATCGGCGTTGTAGGTACCGACATCATCGACAAGCGTTTCTGGAGCAGCAGCAATGAGGGCACGGACAGCGCGGGCAGACTCAGCAGCAACAGACATAAAAGATGCGACAACTGGGAAATAGTACTCCCATAGATGCTCCCCCTGGGCCCAGGTGTTGAAGCGGGTTTCCTTGGAGGAGAATGTGAGTCCAGCGGACAGGACAGGCGGCTGCGAGAAGAGATCATGCTGGCGCACGGCAGGAGTGGGATTGGCAGTAGAAGGCGTGACAACAGTGTTCTCGGCAACGGTGCTAGAAGCGGCTGGTGTAGAGGAAGCAGCCGCAGTGGTGCTAGCGCTTGCAGCGGCGACGGGGACGGACGTAGTAGGGAGGCGCTTAAGCACAATAGCTGCAACCTCATCAGCAAAGGCGACGCGGTTATCATCGGCAAGCTTGAGGCTGTCCTCAGCCTCGCATTGCTCCTTGAGAGTGAGGCGCAGCTGGCGCTGCAGGTCAGCTATGACTGATTCGTCGTCACTCGGCATGGTGACGACGACGTGGACAGATTTCGGCAGAGTTTCCCCTGCCCCAGAGGGCGTGGGAAAACTGGACGTGCCCAAGGCACAAGGGATGTGTGCTGCAGGATAGCCCGACCCCAATCAGACAAGCAAAAGACCCCGCAAGAGAAGCAAGAAGGCAAGGGGAAGAGCAACAGCCGAGGACCCTCACAAGGTAGAGGTAGATGGGGGCGTGTGCAATAAGGCAAGGAGTGATGGAACAGCAGCAGCGACTGCAGTAGAGACAACGGAGACAGTGGATGTGACAGGGATCACGAGAGCAAGTGCTCCGGTGACGAGGACAACCCCAAGAGTGGTGAAGGCTGCAACAATGGATATAACCGATGTGACGATGCTGATGACGGTCAATGGATCAGATGAGGCAGTTGCAATAGCACCAAAGGTGGAGGTACGAATGGAGGAAGCGGCCGCAGACACGGTAGACGCAGCCAAGGCAGTCGCGGAGGCAACAGCAGAGGTGGCTGTAGCAACCTGAGTAAAGATATCTACAGCTGCGGCAGCCACCGGACCGGCAAAAACGGCAGCTCCGGTGTATGACTCAGCAGCACGGCTTGCTGAGGTTGAGGTGGAGGCGCAATAAGCTCGGGCAGCGGCAGCAAGCGTGGCGGCGGTTACTATTGCAGCGTCAACTACCGCGAATGCCGTGCACGTAATCTTGGTGGCAACAAGAACGCTGTCGTGACCTAGGACAGAGGACACGCGAGCAGTTGCGGTGTCCACCCCAGCGCTAATGTGCGGGTGCTCGACCCCCCCAGGAGAATGGGAAAGAGGAGAGCTTACTGGAATGGAGGGCTGCCCCGACTGTGATGGTGAGGTTATCTCGACGGAAGCGGTGTCACGGTGGATGTGGCGTTGCCGCGCAGAGCTCTCCCCGGAGTAGCCGCCAAGGGGAGTGGCACCGACAGCCTCCCAGTGTACCAACGTGACGGGGGCCACCACCAGAAGGTGGTGCGGAGACTGCTACAAGGCCACCGGTCGTGCGCTAAGAGAGGCGGCAACGCAGCTCCGCGTCACGTTGCTTGCTGCTGCCGTCACGTTGCTTGTGCGGCTGCAGGTTGGTAGATGAGGAGGAGAACGTGTGGCGGCTGCTGCTGTGGGTGGTGTTGCAGTGCCTCTCCTGTACGGTGTGGTCCTACATTAAAAGCACCGGCCATAGTGCGCCGAGGGATGCAAGGAGGCGGGAGAGTCCCGCCTATTGCACCGGTCACAAAAGAGGAGTGGACGGCACTGAGAGAGAGAGTGGCAAACGAGAGAATGCCCGCCCCTCCCCCACTCTTTTGGTTTCCTCACGCACAATGTTCTGTTTGGGTCGGATCGTCGCCAAGAAGGGCGACATCCTATGCTCGCGGCCGACGACGAGGAGGCAAGCGTAGAGGGGAGAGAGAGGAGAAGGGGAGAGCAGCAGGAGGCTCTCTTCCCTTAGGGCCGCAAGCATGGTGGGTGCGTGATGCCAAGAGAGGACGTCGCGCAAAAGGCGGAGGATCTGCGGATGGCAGGTCGATCCGTCATCCGTCGCTCATGCACTTGCTCTGATACCAGCAACTAGCCTGGACTAGCATGTGGAAGAGGCAAGAGCACGGCACATTGTACGGGAGAGTGGGCAAAGCGCCATGGCTCAGTGCGGAGCGGTTAGAGCAACAAGGAACGGCAAGAATTACCGAGTCATAGGCCACAGAGGTGTTACGAGGAGGAGGGAGCGAGCGAGCGAGCAGCAAGCTCGATCTCGCTCGCCACCCTCGAGCCTGGTGCATTCGACCTCACCTACCCACAGCAAAGTTTTCTAGTTTAATGTAGGTCACTGGCCATGCTGTTGTCTGGCTAGAGGGAAAATCCGGGTATGCTCACGGTCCATCGTGCACGAATGCATGTGAGACATGCATGTGAGGCTGGCGAGCTTTGCTTGAGCCATGCCATGGCACATCTTCCAAGAATGTGGTCACGACGACTACCCGGCAAAGTTGTCTCTCTCTGGTCAGTCACCTGCACTAGTGGTGTAGGTGAGTGTGCAACGAGGCCAGAGGTCACCGTATGATAATGACATGAGTCCAATAATGGCTGCCCAAACCCAGGCAGTGCCTACGACGGTCCATGATGCCAAACAGTGCCACGCAGCAAGAGACATGGACCCTAGGCAGAGGATGATGCTGCATACGTAATGGCACAGTCAGAATTAGCGCTGGGTTCATGGAGATTGGATATGTGCTGGCAGTGACCGCCGGCGGCCCGAACGCCGAGGAGGCCTACTGATGGAGTTGAGCACGTTGCCAGAGGGAGAAGACTCCTACAAACTGCAAATAGGCCTCAGTGAGTGTTGGCTCCACCGGACGACACTCCAACAGCGTCAAG
Organism: Penium margaritaceum; assembly: GCA_023375785.1. Lineage (NCBI taxonomy): Eukaryota > Viridiplantae > Streptophyta > Zygnematophyceae > Desmidiales > Peniaceae > Penium > Penium margaritaceum. The sequence continues at coordinate 24,654 of SZWC01012060.1, forward strand.
TTTCACCGTCAATCATCTGCACGTCGATGTACAAAAGCCAGGAGGACACAACAGAGCACAATGAGAGATGCGCAAAAGCCAACACTCCCCCATGACTCATAGGCGTAGTGCACATGTGCGGGCAGAGGCATAGTTAACAACCAAACTCCCTCAGGGCACACAGAGACGCATGCAGGGACAAAGAGAGCCACTCACGGACGTACGCCAATTGATCTCACAGCCTTCTTGAACGAGTCGAGCTTCAGTGCCTTCAGGTGACAAGCGGGTTTCCTTGTGACACTGGCGGTACCAGTGCCCGGGTCTAGACCGCTAAAAGCAATCCAACACAACAGAATCATCATCTTAACATCGGATCATGGGAGGATCTCCTCGTAACACGGGTGCAACTCACAACGTGTCCGGGTCTCGACCCCTAAGAGCGACCCAGCTCGCATACACATACCACACGTAGTATGGACACACGCCAAGACACATGATCACATGGTCTCCTCGTGACACTGGTACAACCCACCAAGTGTCTGGGTCTCGACCAACAGTGTGCTATCGTCGACATGCAGCTGTGCAGGCATGCAACATGAGCCACACGCTGGATGATGTAGATGCTCATAGCAGAGCATGGACCTCGCCATGCATCTCCCATGACGTCGCGTCAGGTCGAGGTCCACACAACACTCCCCCTGGGCAGATGAACCTTGTAGCGATGTCCTTGATGGAGATGCTGATGTTGTAGCTGAATAGATCCAGGGCGATGAGTCATGTGGTGTATCCATCATGTAGAGATGGCTCCCCCTGTCACGTGCGAGTCAGCTCCCTCCCTCAAAGACAAAGTGGTGTCTCCGGCTACGACTCCTCACATCACAGCTGCATCACCTGGGGTGTACCAGTCCTCGTGTGAGTGCCAAGGGTCCCAACTCACAGTCTCTCCTGTCACTACTCTACGGAGATGCATCTGTATACGCCGGAGGAAAGGAATGGGCAAGCAGCACGCGTGCGCGCATGAAGTGGCGGACCTGGCCTCCGATACGGGATGGCACACCTTGAGGCACAAGGGTGTACTACTAGAGGAGGAGGGCTGGTGCGCCGAACAGGATCACCACTCCTGGATGAAGATGACGATGGGGCAGGTGAGTTGGGTGGATGAAGGTGCATGACGGCTGTAGTAGGAGGAGGAGGGATGATGGGGTTGACAGGAGCGAGGATGGCGGAAGCCGAAGGCACGCTCGCGTCTCCTATGACAGTGTCTCCAACGGACGTCATTCTTAGAGCTCATAAAAAATCCTCCCTGAGCGTAGGTGTGCCAGATGCTAGTGGCGGAAGGCTCCTGCCGATAGCAGTGATGCTCCCCTCCTCTGAGAATTGCTCACGTGCTGCCATCATCTCCCGTTGTAGCATGACTACACGCTCTTGCAGATTAGCATAATCTGCTTGAGACATGTCGAGGTGGTCCATGTCGACCTGGTGTAGGATGAACTCTGCCTCACTGGATGCTGTACATGCAAATTGCACAACTCGTGAGTACAGTGCCATCTGCATCTTTGCTGCTGAAGACGATGAAATGGGTGCTGCTGCATCCTCCTGGGGGTCAACCAAGCTCGCAATGTGCTGAGACGCAGGAACATCGGATGCAGCTGCAAGTGTCGCATCCACATCACAGCTCGTGTCTGTCATGCAAGGAGTGAGCGGTCGCATGCCAAAAGAGAAGGAGAAGGAGTTGTCAGAGTCCATGGAGCATGTGGAAATGTTGGCCGTGCAGGTACTGCCACTCTCAGCATCGATGTGATCAGCAAGGTCACCAACAGGTGAAAATGAGGGGCCAAAACTCAGCTCCTCCTAATGAGGTGACTCCATCTGCGTCTACGAATCTGCTCCAGTATCCTCAACTAGCGCCGTAGAATACACAGGTGTACAGGACTCCGGCTCAACGATGCCCGTCAAGGCGACCAACAAGCGCAACTGGCGCTCACGCACTATCTCGTAAGGAAGGCTGGTCATTGCCACCTACTCGACAATGGAGTGAAGACCACCATGTGACTTCGTCATGTGTGTCGCTGCTCTGTCCTGTGCACGGGACGTAGACTCTGGGAACATAGGCTACTCCTCACACTAAAGCTGGTCCTCAGGTAGCGTGGATGACACGGTGAAGCGTGCTGAGTTTACTGCAGCACATGTCCCAGTGAAATCTCTCAGAATTGTTGCTCTCAAGAATGCCTCAACCTCTAAAAGACCGGCCTGGCGACTCTGCTCATGCACTATGACCGCATTTGTGCTGGAGTGAGTCGCGTATGCCAACGCCCTCGAAAATCCGTGTGGAGCATCCTGATCCGCACGAAACTCCTGTGCCACCGCCAGGCCTCTACCGGTCAGAGTTGCGAGTGACACCGCCAAGGCACATGGGACCTGCACTCCTCTTGATGCAACTTGCTGCTCAAGAATGTCCGACTGCTGCCCCAGCGTAGATGTTGACCTCGATGACGTGCACATCCCAAGTGCTCCAACACCCGCCGAACTTGTGTGAGTCGTCTGTACACTCTCCCCCAAAAGTCTAGTAGCTGTATCCCGATCCGTACGGGACTCCTGTGCCACCCGTCGGCCTCCACCAGATGGAGCCGCGAGTGGCACCGTCCAGGCACGCCGTGCCTGCGCTCCTCTTGATGTCACCTGCTGCTGTGGAAGATCTGGTTCCAACCCGCACGATGACAGGCAAGTCTCCACCATGAACACCATGTCGGGATCAGAGTCCACGCCATGTGCTGTCACCGTATCATCTGAGTCTGCGTGAGCGAACGCTAGGGCACCATAGCCTGGCGTGAGTGCGAATCCTGTCGCTACGGTCACAATTGGCAATGCACGGTGACCACACTCTCCCTTGATAGGTACATCAACGGAAGCCGAGGAGATGGAGGATACATCAAAACCGACGTGAGCAGGGCGTGCGGAGCGCTGACGCCAATGTCGCGGGGTACCTCATCTGGAACGATTGCATGAAAACATGTCATCGCGGGATGGCTTTGTGGTCGCAGCACAGTGGAGGACCGAAAGGATGGTGGCAACCTGGTACTTGCTGGCAGGTGGAGCTGAAGGTACACCATCGGATGAGGAAGGAGGACAGGATGCAGGAGATGTGATCGAAGCGGCCGTCAACAAATGAGTAGCAGAAGCACGCTCAGTGACGACGAGGTCACAAAGCCGCTGCACTGTTTTTTGTAGGCCGTGGATCTCGGCGAATATGCTCGCCAGAGGTCGAGCTAGGGGATCTACCAACGACGGCATATCCGTATGCTGTGGAGGACACATGCTTGGACGAAGTTGTAGCCAAGGTGGATGCCTGTCGGGAGGGCGCGTCCAACAACGACGCCAACCATGCTCAGATGTCCGCACACCCATCTCGTGCGCTGGACGATGGATAGGTACCGAGGGCACCTACTCCCGATGGTGAACACCAAGCCACGGGAGAGAATGAGGCAAGTAGGTACTGTCACTCCTGGAGGTCGTATCGTTCGAGTCAGCAAACGTGACCAGATGGGACGCGCTGTACTACCACAGCACGACCGGAGACTAGAGTTTGACTAACAGCGGCCACTAATACTGTTGCAACTAATAGAGCAAAGACTGCTCCAAGACGAGAAGGGATGGCGGCTGCAGGTGCGGCTGCTGCTCCAAGCGGTAAACGACCCAGCCCTCGAAGATGGTAAGACTTGAATCCGCCGTCAATCCTATGGAGTGAAGTGCGCGCACGAATCCATGAGCCCCAGGGAGATGTCAGTCCAGGACACATCTCAAAGTGGAGATCGCCATCGACGCACAATCTGTTGTCGGCTGAGAAGGTGAAACTGCAAGCGCTGGCGCACCCACCGCACTATGTAGTCGTTGCAACTCTGTCCGATACGGCTATTGCTGCTATGAAAGCTACTACTACTGCGGCTGTAGTAGTTGGACGATTCCATTTCTTTGTCATTATTCTCTAGCCCTCAAGCCCCCTTTTGTGTTTCTTTTTTTCTTTTGCCCTCACCCTCCACCCCCTTTTTTCTTCTCGTTCTCCCCTCTGCTCGCCTTAAACCCTCGCTTTTTTTTTCTCTCTTTTTCTCTTTTTCACTTTTTGCAGGCGTACCCTTTTTTTGTAGTTTTTCTTTCATTCGTGCCCCCTTTTCTTGATTGCCCCAAAGCTGGGGCAGCAAAGAGAGTAGGGGGAGAAGGGGGGGGCGGTGGGGGGGTCGGCCCCACTCCGCCGTCTGCCCCTCCGCCGGCTGGCCGTCGGGGCCGACGGGCCCCTTCGAGGGGCCCGTCGGAGGGGCTTGACGAAGCTCTCCGAGGGCCCCCTGGAAAGGAGGGGAAGGGGGCAAAAGGGGCCGACAGACTCCCCCGCGGAGTGGCCCCCCTGATGGGGGTCGAGGGGGCCCCTCCGAGGGGGCGGGGGCCCTCACAAGAGGGTTGCAAGGCCCTCCTGCAGCAGTAGCAGCAGCAGCGGCGGGTGTAGCTATTAAGATTGCTACTGCTACTACTGCTGCTTCGGCACCTGCTACTACTACTACTCTATGATGCAGTAGCTGCTACTGCTGCTTGATGCTACCACCACTACTGCTGCTGCTGCTTCCGCTGCTGTTGCTGCTGTTGGCAAAGTGCGGAGCGGCTGCTGCCGTTGCTTGGTGCTGCCACGGCTGTCGCTTGCTATTGCGGCCATTGCTACTTGCTGCTGCACATTGCTGGTGCCGCCACCGCTGCTGTAGTGGCTACACCTGTTGCTGCTATGTGCTGCTTCTAGTGGCACCGTTGCTACACCGACTGATGTACTACTGTAGTTGCTGTTGCTGCTATTGCTGCGTCGCAAAGCGGTTGCTACTACTACTGCTGTTGCTACCCGAATGCTAGTGCTGGATGCTGTCCCTAATGCTATTGTGCGCAACTCATCGCCCCTCTGGCGTTCATGTGCAGTCGTTTCGTGCTCCCTCAAGCTGCTCCCGCGTGGCGCCACATGGCACATTCTCTTTGCGTTCTTTCCACTGCTACTGCTTTTGCTGCTCACACGCCCCCTTGTGCTCTGATACCAAATTGGAAATGTTTTAGGGAATGCAGGCCCATGTAAGAACAAACATGAGCTCTGTGTGTGAGTGCGATGCAAGACGGCAAGAATTTGGCTAGGTCTGGAATACAGAATATAATAGAACAAGGAGAGTTTGCAAATGAGCCCCTAGCGGGCTTATATAGAGATGGTGGCAGCTAGTCGCATCGGGCCCCTGCAGAACCCAAATTAGTCAACAGGGAGAACACATTGCATACACCATGACAGCAAAAAAGGTGGTGTCCTTGAGGCACCGGAATAGCTCTTCGAGTGACCGGGTCTCGACCGCCGAGGCAGTATGAGCAGTGCCCAAAAAAATCTCAGAATCAACGTCCAGACATCACAGACAGCTTTCGGAACATTGGAAGCCTTACAAAAGCCATCGGGTCTCCTCGTTGCACCAGAACATTCCACTGATTCCTCGGGTCTCAACCCACAGAGAAAACTCTTCTACCTCCTGACAAGCCCACATGGCTGCCGGAAAGCATCGACCGTGTCTCGTCGGCATTGTCATAGGTGCTGGAGAATTCTCGATGCAGTGAGGAGGCCCATTGTGTTGTTACGCCCTCCTCTACCATATACGCCGAATGTGGGTATATCGGTAAACTAACGATGTCGGTCGTGACGGGTGGAAGCCACACAAACCAACAAAAGCCAACACTCCCCCATGACTCATAGGCGTAGTGCACATGTGCGGGCAGAGGCACAGTTAACAACCAAACTCCCCTAGGGCACACAGAAATGTAGGCAGGGACAAAGAGAGCCACTCACGGATGCACGCCAATTGATCTAAGAGCCTTCTTGAACGAGTCGCACTTCAGTGCCTTACTTAAGAAGTCAGCCAGCTGCCGTGGTGTCTCAACCCACACAATGCTGATGCTGCCGTCATGCAACAACGAACGCACATAATGATACTCAAGGTTGATGTGCGTTGTTTGTATGTGATGCACGCCGTCATTGTCAGCGATGGCCATGGCACTCTCATTGTCACAATGCAACGTGATGGATGCGACAGACTGACACAACTCTGACAAAAAACAATGCAACCACACACTCTTATACGCGCCTGAGCCAAGGGCCACGTACTCACCCTCTACAGTGCTGCATGTAATGCACCCCTACTTGCCATTGCGCCAGGACACAGCCGTGCCGCGGACCAGGAAGATCCAACGTGTCTGACTCTTACCGTCTAAACTACCGGCCCAGTCACTGTCGGTGTAGCCCACTGTGACGACAGACGGCTGGCGGCGGAACATGAGACCTCGCCGAGGAGTCAAGACAACGTAGCACAATACTTGGATCGTGACCTGGAAGCGGAGGTGATGCGGCTCATGAGAGAGCTGAGCCAAGAGGTAGACGGCGAATGCGATGTCTTGGTGCATCCTCGTCGCCAGGAACATTAGTAACCTGATGACTCGCAGATACGTGGTCACGTCAACTGGCTCCCCCACAACGGTTCGGTCAAGACTCTTGAGTTTCACCTGGCCTATAGGTGACATGGGTGAAGATGCGCTGGGCACAAGGGGCAGGTCCTCGGCAAAGCGAGTGGATAGAGTCTACACATAGGCAGCCTGGTGGACGTGAAAGATGCCATGGGAGCGATCATGCTTGAGCTCCATGCCGAGGAAGACTCGGGCAGACCCAAGATCCTTCATTTTGTAGGTGGTGTGTAGCAGGTCCTTGACACGTTGGACAACAGCTATGTCAGGCAACGCAATGAGGAGATCGTCAATGTAGACCAAGATAGCGGCAAAGGTCTGGCCTCGCAAGCTGATGAACAGAACGGGGTCAGCGGTACTGCGTTGAAGGCCACCGCAAAGGAGCGTGTTGCTGATCTCCTGGTTCCAACACCGAGGCGACTGCTTCAGGCCGTAGAGGGCCTTTTGTAGCCACCAGACTCTCCCGGTGCCGTTGTCAAAGCCTGGAGGCTGTACCATGTATAGCTCCTCACCCTCCAGTGACCCATGGAAGAAGGCGTTGCTCACGTCCATCTGATGCGGCTCCCACCCATGCGTGGCAACCACACTGAAAAGTGCTCGGCTCGTGGAGAATCGTCCAACTGGAGCAAAGATCTGGTCATAATTGACCCTTTGGATCTGAGCAAACCCCTTGGCTATGAGGCGGGCCTTGTACTAGTCCAAGGATCCGTCAGGTTTCCATTTGTGCCGAAAGACCCACTTGGCATGAATGGCCTTCCAACATGGAGGGAGGTCAACGAGGTCATACACTTGGTGCTACCGGATAGCAGCGAGCTTGTCAGCACAGGTAGCATCCCAGTGTGCGGCCTAATGAGAGGCTCGAGCCTCACAAAGGGTGGCTCGTTCCTCCGGGCGTGCTATGGAGTGGACTGAGAGAGCGTGTGCGTCTCAAGCTCCAGATGGGATGCGTGCAAGTGCAGCCATGACATCATGCCGATACTCATGATGGAGCATCTAGTAGCCCAGTGTAGAGCCAAGGTGAAGGTCTATGATGACAGCCGAAGTGGCCAAGCCGAGGGCCTTGGTGCCAGGGTCCCCACTCACGACCGTAGGAGTGGAAGAGACATGTGGAGCGACAGGGGGCCGAGACGCCACAACGCGAGGTGCTGTGGTTTGCACGCTAACCGACGGTCTAGGTTGGAGGCTGTCGCCTGGGCCACGCATGTAGCACGGTAGGGCAGGAGATGGCACTGAGCCTGACGGGCCGGTGGAGGCGGACGGGGCTGCTGGGCTGGAAAGACCAGTGGACGCGACTGGGCAGTTGGTTGGAGGGGCCAGCGAACGCTGTTGGGGCCGCCTGCTCGGACAAGCCAGCGGGCGTGACTACGGCGGCTGGCCCAGAGGGGCTAGCGGACGCGACTGGGGCTGCCGGCCCAGAGGGGCCAGTGGGCATGACTGGGGCGGCTGGCCTCGAGGGACCACTAGACACGACTGGGACTGCCGGTCCGAAGGGGCTAGCGGACGCGTCTGGGGCTGACGGCTCAAAGGGGCGAGCGGGCGCATCTGGGATTGTCGGCCCGAAGGGGCCAACGGGCGCGACAGGGAGTGCTGGCCTAAAGGGACTAAGTGATGTGCCACCCGGAAGCGGCAGGACGGAGGATGGACTCACCACTCCCCCACGCAAAGGGAGGGACACTCATGAGCGAGAGCGCACGAGATCGCGTAGAAAGAGCTCCTCAAAGAAGAAGGCATCGCGGGACTTGACGATGCAGTGTCAAGAGGGATCCCAGAAGCACCAAGTCTTGGAGTGATGAGAGACACCAAGAAAGGTGCAAGGACGCCCGCGGGGGGTGAGCTTGCCGCCCTGCTGCAGGGCGGGCAGCCACACAATGGCCACACAACCCTACACGCGCGCAGGGCGGAGGTCGGCTCGCTGATTGCACCAGTGTTGGTATGGCGTTGACTGGCGGGGAAATGGTCCGTGAGGAATCTGGTTCCAGAACCATGTCATGTACGCCATGGCTTCAAAGTTGAAGCCATCGGAGAGGCCAGTCTCATCCCGCATAGTGCGGACGGCATCAGCCACGGTATGGTTCCATCTCTCGGAGATGCCGTTCAGAGCGGGCGTGTAGGGCGCGGATGTCTCATGGTAGATACTGCGGGAGGCAAGAATGGCCGTGGTCTTGTCCATGTACTCACCACCGCGATCGTAGCGAAAGCAGCGAAGAGGTCGACCACACTCACGCTCCGCAAGGACAAGCCAGTCCTGAATGGCACGGGTGACATCGCTCTCTAACGGACGCGCTAGGGAGAGGACCCATAACGTCGGAATGGACCAGGGAGAGAGGGGCGGACGCACGCAAGGAGGACAAAGGGTATGTGGACCAGTGCATCTTGCCGTGAGCGCAATCAACGCACTTCGTGGGGTATGGCAAAGGGAAGGTCTCAGGGTCAAGGCCCTTGACCGGCTGGGTGCGTAGCATGCTTTCGATGGCAGCAGAGTGGATGTGGCAAAGGCGTTGGTGCAAGATACAGGTGTGCTGCAGAGAAAGCGTGCTGTTGACAAGCACATGGCCTACGCTGGCTGACGAGGGGGCGACAGAGGGAGAGGAAGACAGACGAGGAAGTGCAACAGGTTGCCACGGTGGCGTGGAGAATGACAAGACCAGACAAACGCAACGACATAGTGCCAACACCACACGAGTGCACAATATCTATGCTCATGCGGTCAAGAGTAGTAACAGAGAGGAGGCTGAGCTCAAGACCGGGGACAAAAAGGAAATCGGTCAGGAAGACATCACTGGCAGGACCAAAAAAACGAACGACACCAACGTCGCGGACAGGTAACACTTGGCCGGAGCCAGTCCCGACACCAGAGACATTGCCAACAGGACAAAGCATACGCAAGGCCTTGCGAGAGGCCATCATGTGATGCGTGGCCACGGAGTTGATGATCCAGGTCTCAGCCTTGTCTTGGACCGGAGTCGCCAGATTGCTAACGGTCACATGGCGGCAAGCAAGAGATGCGGACGCGATGGAAGTGGGTGCAAATCGAGACTTCCAATCATCAAGCCATGCAACTTCATCACAGAGGGCAATAGGGGAGACCATGGGAGACGACAAGACAGACAAGGAGGCACGACACGACTGCAACTCAGTCTCAGTCATGCAGCGCAAGGGGGTCGAGTAAGAGGTGATGCAACGCGCACTTCCCTTGAGGGAGAGGGCGAGGCAGGCCGAGCTAGAGCACAATGAACTTCTCCAATTGTCGCTCACGCGTGGATAGCCCGGGGGTGTAGATGGAGTACAGAGTGACGGCGCTAGAGCCCAGATAGAAGGAAGACTGTACCGGCAAAGGGAAGGGCAGCGTCAACGGTTGCGGATGATGGTGCTTAGGAGCTGGCGTCTACGGGACCGGGGTCGCGGTCGAAGGAATGGAGCTGCTACACGGGGTCGAGGTGTTAGAGGCGATGACAGTGACGACAGCGGAGGCAAGACGGCGCTCCCGCTTGTGATGCATGGTGGTGATGACGTGAGCCTCATCTGTCGGTACCGGGCACGTGTACTACCCATGTTTAGGCTCGTCACAGTTGTGGCAGACCGAGCCACTACCACTGGACCCAATTGACTGCTGCTACAGCTGTTGTTACTGACCCTTGCCCTTCTTTCCCGGACGCTTCTTCTTTCCCGACAATGAGGAGCTGGTAGAAGTCGTTGCTACGGGGGAGGCGACGGCCACAGAGGCGACGGCAGGCGAGGCAAGGGCCTCTGTGCGTTGGAGGCAGAACTCCAAATGAGCTTCCTCAATCCTAAGGAAGAGCCCGTATGCCCAGGGCATGAGGGTACCGTGGGCCGGCATGGTGGAGAGGACCTCCTCGGAGTAGTGGACGAAGACATCTGCGTCGCACTGGTGGCACTGCGCTTGATGGTGAGGAGCGCGATGAGAGGGGGTGGAGCAGAGTTATCGAGGCGACGGAGGATGTCCTCAGCCCGCTGCCAGTAGGCAGTGACTGTCTTGGTCTCCCCCATTTGTAGGGAGTTGAACTCCCACAGCAGACGGCTGGTCTTGGCCTCGCTGGATAGACGATGGGGACGCGTGAGAACATGACACGCGATAGTAGGGTCTGTTGTCTCGCCAAAGGTGAAGTCATCGAGGAAGGACTCTAGGGCTAGGCGGGACGTCATAGGAGCGACGGGGACAGGAGCGCATGCGACGCGACCTGTGTCATACAACTGGTCGGCATGGGTGGATTCGTACGAAAAGGTGTTGTATGCCCACAAGCCCTCACCTTGCGCCCAGAGGCAGAAGCTGAGCTCCCAGATCCGAAAATGCTCACCGGCCTGGAGCGGCGAGGGCGGCGTCTCAAAGTCCTTGGGCCTGCGGTTGGCACCCAGAGTGGGGCCAAGGACTGAGGTCACATTTTGCCGATGGAGCTGATTCTGTAGCTATGCAAGGTAATGCACAACAGCAGACACAGCAAGGCTTGCGTGCCTAGGAGAGATGAAAGGCGGTGGGCCACTGGTATGAGTCTGAGAGGCCGACGGTTGTAGTGTTGCAAGCTGCTACGTTAGAGCGGCAAGCTGTTGTTGAATGATGGTTAGTGGGTCAGAGGCATCGGCCACAGAGCTTGTGGAATGCTGCTACTGCTGCTGCTGCTACTACTGTTGCTGTTGCTACTACTATTGCTGTTGCTACTGTTGCTACCACTACTACTCCTGCTGCTATTGTTGCTTCTATAGCTGCTGCAGCTGCTGCAAGAAAAGGGGGGGTACCCCCCTCTGGGGTTCCCCTCAACAGAGAATGACTCCTCCCTAGGGGGGCCGTTAGCCATGGTGTTGGTGCCCCTTTCTCTGGTTCTTGTTTATCTTTGTTTTGTGTGTTTATGACGTCAACAGTGATGTCAGTAGTGATGTCAGCAAAAGGCTGTTGGCGTCAGCAGCGGTCGTTCCTGGAGCCGCTACTATGCAGCTACAGTCACTACTGCTACTATTGCTATTGCCGCTGCTACTGCTGCTGATCTGCTATTGCAATAGCTGTTACGGCTGTTGCTGTTGCTGCTACGATTGTTGGTGTAGCACGGCGACTACAACTGTTGTAGATGATGTTGCTGCTGTTGGTGCTGCTGCTGCTGGTGCAACTACTACTACTGGTGCAGCTGCTAAGCTGCTCCATGCTACTGCAGCTGCTACAGTGGTTGTGGCGAGGGCAGTAGCCACAACAATGCTGTTGGTGGTGTGGGCGATTTTCTTTCTCCTTTGTTTTTTTTTTCCTCTTGCTCGTCACAACAAGCTCACTTCTCACTGCGAGCAGCAAGCTTGTTGCTTGCTGCTACCTGCTTGCTACTCATTACGAGCAACGAGCTTGCTGTCAGCAGTTTGCTACTCCCTGCAAGCAGCGGGCTGTGGGCAGCTGCAGCTGCTGCTGCTCGCTGTTACTCTTGCTTGCTGCTGCTGCTGCCGCTCACTACTGCTACTGCTCACTGCTGCTGTTGCTTCTGCTGCTATTGGTGGTGCTATTGTAGCTGCTACTCGCTATTGTTGCTGCTGGCTACAGCTTCGCACCGTTGCTGCTGCCACTACTCGCTGGTGTTGCAAGCTGCTACTGCTGCTGCGGGTTGTTGCAGACAGCCTGTCCACTTGGAGGACGTCGCCACGTGCGTCGTCGCCAGCAAGCGCCTGACGTGGCTTGCGGCTCACCTCCTCGCGTCTAGTGTGGGGATCAGTGCTGCCGAAAAAAATCCGGTAGCATTTCCCCTGGCCCAGTGGCCGTGGGAAAAAAAATTGATGCCGTGAACAGGGAGGTGAATGCTGTTGGAAGAATTCCGGCAGCATTTCCCCTACACTGGCGCATATGGGGGTTCCGCGGGCGTAGTCAGGCACCTGTATGCTAGTCGTCTGCTGCTACTGCTATGCTCTGGCTCTGATACCAAAATGGAAAACTAGGCAACAGGTTTGGATAGCAGCGTTGTTGATGTAGCGTTCAGGCTTCCATGCTTCTTGCTTAAGTCTGCTGCCCCCTCAGTCTGCTACTCTAGAGACTAACTCTTCAAGCTCTGGGTTTGTTACTCAGAAATGTGCGCGCCAGTGTTGGCGCCACAAAGCAGCTGAAAACTGGAAGTAACTGATTAGGAGTGAAGAATAAGCAACAATGGGAGACCCCTCCAAATTCTGTCTCCCCCCCAATAGTGTAGAACTTGTTACTCAGCTAACCAGCCAATCAGAGAATAGTACTGGACCTATTCTCTGGCAGGCAGGGTTTTCTCGGTGAGCCCTGCCGGACGCTCGACAGCCGAAAACCCGGGCGTCGTCCGTTTTGCCTGAAAACTGGACCATACCATAATACCATTGCTACAGACGCAGTCATGGGGTCAGAATCAGCTAGAAATACAGCAGCAAAGAGTTATGCCTGCCCGAACCCAGGTAGTGCGTACGATGGTCCATGATGCCAAACAGTGCCACGCAGCAAGAGACATGGACCCTAGGCAGAGCATGATGCTCTAGACGCAATGGTATAGGCAGAATTAGCGCTGGGTTCATGCAGACAGGATCTGTGGTGGCAGTGACCGCCTGCGGCCCGACCGCCTAGGAGGCCTGCCGATGGAGATGAGCACGTTGCTAGAGGGAGAAGGCTCCAGTGAACTGCGAGTAGGCCTCAGCGAGCGTCGGCTCCACCGGACGACACTCTAGCAGTGTCGAATCTCACCGTCAATCATCTGCATGCCGATGTACACAAGCAAGGAGGACACAAAAGAGCACAACGTCGGGACTGCACCACGCGGTCCCAATATTTTTCTGATCGTCTCTAGTGGTTCACGTCTACTGTTTTGGGCGAATCTGAGACTGAGCGTGGGCTTTCTGGTCGCCTCACGCTATGTGATCAGGAATTGAGAGACAATCAGTTTGCGAAGGGAACAACGTCGTTTTGCGTTAATGTTTTGACATAGATATGATCACAACATTTATAGGGCTAGTCATGAGCTTTCCAACGCACTAAACCGCACACAATTCGGCCAAGCGTAGCTCAAGTTATGCTTGCCGAAGCGCAGGTCTCACCCACCACAGAAGCCTGACGCCGCCACTCGCCGTGGTGCCTTCGTTCACGTGCGAAGCGCCTTTCCCAAGGCGCATATCCTATTGCACATGGTGTGGGGGTCCCCTGCACAGTTTCCATGCACCCTACCCACTTTTGGGTCGTGTTTGGTGATGGGGTGTGACGAGGTTCGAAACCTGTCCGCGGACCTGTAGTCAAAATTTTGACTAAGTCCCAGAGTAACAAAACGTACCGCTGAGTTTCGGACGTCGAGCCAGGATTTCAACTAAGTCCCTCAGTAACAACCTACACTACTGGATCCGGTGGATGATCCGCCGGATCAGGTGGATCATCCACCGGACGCCTCGGCAGGCCTATCGGAGCATTTTCTCCATATGGTGTTTTTGTTACTCAATCCGGTTGATTATCCACCAGATTTCGAGTCGCAGCCGGCTCCCAGAGTCGCTGCGCACACCCCAACTTTGGAAGGTCATATCTCCCACGATACTTGTCCGATTCCAGCGAAACAACTTCCACCAGATTCAGCAACTTGTCAACTTTGAGGGGCAATCATCCATTTAAGGATCCAAGCAGATTTTGAGTCGCCATATCCGCCGGAGCGGAGTTTCCATTTTCTGGCGGCTCGTCAGCGCCTCCCGGTGCCGCACTTGGGCATGCCAAGGGGCAAGTTTTCAACATTCTCCCCCTTGCACCTGCCATGCCTGCTGCTCTTGCTTGCTCTCACTCATCTTCCGCTGCGCCCTCCAGCCCATCATTGCTGGTCATCCCAAGTCCGGCCACGCTCATCGCGTGCCGGTCCGCGGGTTCCGCCTTGGTCAAGCAATCCGCAAGCATGTTGTGCGTGCTGCAGTGCTGCAGCACCACCTGCCCCTTCTCGACCATGTCCCGTGCATAGTGATAACGCACGTCAATGTGCTTCGTCCTCTTGTGCTGCGTCGGGTTGTTGGTCAGCGAGATGGAGCCGGTGTTGTCCTCTTGCACCACCGTAGGCTCCAGCTGCGACACGCCCAGCTCCCCCAGCAACCTGCGGAGCCACACTGCCTCCTTAACCGCTTCGGCCAGCGTGATGTACTCTGCTTCCACTGTGGAGGTGGCGACGCAGTCCTGCTTCCTGCTGCACCACGAGACCGCTACACCGGCGAGGAAGAATACGTAGCCGGATGTGGACTTCCGCTTGTCCACATCCCCAGCGTAGTCTGCATCCGTGTAGCAGACCAGACGCAAGGGGTCCGCCCGCCCCTTGCCGTCGAACCTCAGGCACGCGTGCCGCGTTGCCTGCAGGTAGCGGAGGATGCGCTTGACCGCCTGCCAGTGTAGTGGCCCTGGGTCGGCCACGTACCTGCTCACTTGGCCCACCGCGTAGGCCAGGTCCGGTCGAGTCGCCACCATGGCGTACATGAGGCTGCCCACCGCCGATTGGTA
>SZWC01012060.1:39793-77530 GCA_023375785.1 Penium margaritaceum
TCCTCCATGCCGTACCGCTTCAGCACCTCGGCCACGTATTTGGCCTGCCCCAGCTCAAGCGTGCGCGCCCTCCGATTCCGCGTAATGCTCACCCCGAGGTAGAACTCCAGCTCCCCCATGTCCGACATCTAGAACCTGCTACTCAGCTGCTCTTTCAGCTGCTGTAGGCTTGGTAGGTCTGAGGAGCACAAGATCAGATCGTCCACGTAGAGTGTGACAATCTGATGGAGCTTCTTACTGTGCCGCACGTACACACTGTGATCCGCCTCACAACGCTTGAAGCCGAGTTGTGCCATGAAGCTGTCCATCTGTTAGTACCAGCATCGGGGCGATTGTTTTAGCCCGTACAAGGACTTCCGCAGCTTGTACACCTTGACCTCCGGTACCTCCACCCCCTCCGGTACCTCCATGTAGATTTCTTTGTCAATGATGCCGTTGAGGAAGGCCGTCTTTCCGTCCATTTGGTGGAGCTCCATGTCCTTCGCGCCTGCCACTACAAGGATTACCCGGATGCTTATGAACTTAGCAACGGGGGCGAACGTCTCATCGTAGTGCTCGCCCTTACGCTGTGCGTACCCCTTCGCCACGAGCCGCGCCTTGTACTTGTCAACCATACCTTCCTTTGTGATCTTGGTCTTGAAGACCCACTTGGAGCCGATGACCTTGGCGTCTTTCGGCCTATCAACCAGCTGCCAGGTGTCGTTTTCTGCTATGGACGCCAAATCCGACTTGATGGCAGCGTCCCACTGCTTTCCCTCGGACCGCGCAAGCGCCTCTTGCATGGTTGTCAGCTCCGTTGATGTAGCCAGCATGCACCGTGTCATGCCGATCCATCGACAGGTGCCTGCGTCGAAACGCTTCCCCGCTCTCCGCTGCCTCCCGCTGCGGCGCAGCAGTCTTGGCGGCGTCTCGTCGCTCTGCTGCAATCCTTTCAACTCACCCCGCTCCAGTGAACCATCAACCAGACGGGCGGCGTGTCTGGAGGATTTTTCTCCAACGCCCGACGTGAACTCCACCGGGAGTGCACGCTTCGGCACCCGCAGTGCCTCCTTTGACGGATCATTTCGCCGGATCTCTAGCCCAGCTGCATCATCGTCGGAGTCCTCCACGTCGGCTGCTATACTTGCTGCACCGCTGCGCTCCGACGCTGCATCATCGACCTCCACGTCCGCCGGCTCCTTCTCGTAGTCAAGGAGCTGGAACCACTCCCCCTGTTTTGGAGTGTTCCCGACGCTCATGTTGTTGCTGCTGCTGCTAAAGCTCTACTGCTCGTCGAACTCAACGTCACGGCTGCATATGATCTCTTGCGTGCGCGGGTCCCAGAGCCGATACGCCTTTTGCACGCTCTCGTAGCCGAGGAACAAGCACGACTTTGCCCACGGTTCCAGCTTGCTGTCGCGTCGTTGCACGCCTGGACCATCGCGTGCGCCTTGCACCCGAACACCTTCAAGTGCGTCACGTTTGGCTTGTGCCCGCTCCAAATCTCCTGCGGCGTCTTCCAGCCACCCTTACCCTTCAGCACTGCTATTGGGGTGAGGTTGATGGTGTAGCTCGCTGTACGCACAGCCTCTGCCCAGAAACCTCACGGCAACGCCGCATCCACAAGCATGGTCCGCACCATGTTGAGCAGCGTCTGGTTCGCCCGCTCTGCCACTCCGTTGGACTGTGGTGAGTACGGCGTAGTGGGTTCCCACTTGATGCCCTGCTGCTTCATCCACCCGCTGCAGCCCACGTACTCTGCGCCATTGTCGCCGCGTAGCGCTCTGACCTTCCGGCCAGTCTGCCTCTCCAGCGCTGCAACGTACTCCTTCAGCCGGTCCATGACCTTGCCTTTCCGCTTCATGAAGTACATGTAGATCTTCCTGCTACAGTCGTCGATAAAGGTGACGAAGTATCTCAAACCGCCGTTTGACGATGTTTTGAACGGTCCGCACACGTCGCTGTGCACGACCTCTAGCAGGTCCTTTGCGCGAGCCTCGTTCTCGTTGAACGGCTTGCGCCACGCCTTGCCCAAAATGCAAGGCTCGCACTCTTTGTGTGTTGCTGTATCTGCTGCCACATCTGCACCGTTGATGACGAGGCCGCGCACCATGTCGCGCTTCGCCATCTCCTTAACGGTTGCGGGCGCCAAATGCCCCGACCATCTGTGCCAGAGCTCCAGCTCAGGGCTTCCTCCCTTGGCCATGTTGATGACGCGCTCCTGCGAATCTGCTGCGTCGGATGCCGCGGGGACCACCTTGGTCTCCACGATGTAGAGACCGCCCTCGCGCTTCGCCTCCAGCACGACATCGCCGTCGCCGTCAATGCGCACCACTGTGCCTTTCCTACGGAAGAGCACCTCATACCCCTTGTCCGTCAAGCGGCTGACACTCAAAATGTCAGCCAGGCCGGGGACGTGTTGCACATCACGGATTGTGCACAGCTCCTTCTTACCGCCCACCACGACTTCCACCTCCACGTCGCCTTGGCCAGCCGCCGGCTCGACTTTGTCGTTCGCGACCACCATTGACTTGGAGGACTTCTCGTAGGTGACAAACCCCACCTTCTCGACTTGGGTGTGCTCCTCGGCCCCGGAATCCAGGCACCGCCTGTTGNCCCTTGTCCGTCAAGCGGCTGACACTCAAAATGTCAGCCAGGCCGGGGACGTGTTGCACATCACGGATTGTGCACAGCTCCTTCTTACCGCCCACCACGACTTCCACCTCCACGTCGCCTTGGCCGGCCGCCAGCTCGACTTTGTCGTTCGCGACCACCATTGACTTGGAGGACTTCTCGTAGGTGACAAACCCCACCTTCTCGACTTGGGTGTGCTCCTCGGCCCCGGAATCCAGGCACAGCCTGTTGGCCTTCTTGAGGAAGTGGTTCTTGTTGCCATTGAGGAGCGACCTGCCCTTGCTGTTTTTGCCGCCGGTCTTCACCTCCTCTGGGCACTCACGGGCCCAATGGCCCTCCTTGCCGCAGTTGTGGCACGCACTTTTCTTGGCGCCCTTCTTGCCGCCGCCCTTTCCGCCACTTCCTTAGCCCCCGCTTCCGCCACCACGCGTTTTTGTGACAAGAGCCGATGAGGAAGACGAGGACTCCTTGCAGCTCCGGCGCTGCGCCTCGTTGCGGATGTACTCTGCGACCGCGCCATAGGTGAGCTTGTCCTCTGACCATCCTCCGAGAACGGTGATGAGTGGACCCCAACTTTCAGGTAGGGCCGTGAGGAGGGCCATCGCCTGCAGCTGCGTGTTGATCTTCCACCCCATGTCATTGCATTGCGAGGCGAGCGACTCGATCTGCTGCATGGCGGAGATGAAATCATCTCCCTCCTCGATTCTCATCGTGAGGAGTCGCTTCATCGCAAAGATTTTGTTCGCGAGCGACTTGGATTGGTGGATAGCACAGAGATTTTGCCAAGCTTCGGCTGCCAGCTTGAAGCCTTGGAAGTAGCCCCACTGCGACTCGGCTGTTCCGGACACCAGGAGTATGAGCGCCTCCGTGTTCTTCTTTTCGAAGGTCTACTTCTCCGCGTCCGTAGCAGTCGCCTCTGTGAGCACCTCCTTTCCTAGCATGATATCCAGCAGCCCCTTATGCGAGAGGTGCAGTTCAAACTGCCACCTCCATAGCCCAAAATATGGGCCGCCCGCATACTTCTGAATGGGCTCGTCTCCTTCTGCGCCATATGCGCAGCTGCTACTTCAACGAGTTCTCAGAACTTTACGGCGACGTCCAAGATGACGATCCCGTGCACTGCGGAAGACGTGAACGTTGAAGGTGTTCAGACTTGTGGGCCCATAACCCTTTGTCAGGATGAGATCCGCGTGGTGCGGTCCCGACGTTTGTCTGATCGTCTCTAGTGGTTCACGTCTACTGTTTTGGGCGAATCTGAGACTGATCGTGAGCTTTCCGGTTGCCTCACGCTATGTGAGCAGGATTTTAGAGACAGTCATTTTGCGAAGGGAATAACGTCATTTTGCATTAGTTTTTCAACATTGACATGATCACAACTTTTTAGGGCTAGTCATGAGCTTTCCAACACACCAAATTGCGCGCAATTCGGCCAAGCGTAGCTCAAGTTATGCTTGCCGAAGCGCAGGTCTCACCCACCACAGAAGCCTGACGCCGCCACTCGCCGTGGCGCCTTCATTCACGTGCGAAGCGCCTTTCCCAAGGCGCATATCCTATTGCACATGGTGTGGGGGTCCCATGAACTCTTTCCATGCACCCTACCCACTTTTGGGTCGTGTTTGGTCATGGGGTGTGGCGAGGTTCGAAACCTGTCCGTGGACCTGTAGTCAGAATTTTGACTAAGTCCCCGAGTAACAAAACGTACTACTGAGTTTCGGACGTCGAGCCAGGATTTTAACGAAGTCCCTTTGTAACAACCTGCACTACTGGATCCGGTGGATGATCCGCCGGATCAGGTGGATCATCCACCGGACGCCTCGGCAGGCCTATCGGAGCATTTTCTCCAGATGGTATTTTTGTTACTCAATACGGTCGATTATCCACCGGATTTCGAGTCGCAGCCGGCTCCCAGAGTCACTGCGCATACCCCAACTTTGGAAGGTCATATCTCCCACGATACTTGTTCAATTCCGGCAAAACAACTTCCACCAGATTCAGCGACTCGTCAAATTTTAGGGGCAATCCTCCATTTTAGGATAGGAGCAAATGTCGAGTCGCCAGATCCGCCGGAGCGGAGTTTCCATTTTCTGGCGGCTCGTCAGTGCCTCCTGGCGCCGCACTTGGGCATGCGGAGGGGCAGTTTTCCAACATGAAGGATGCGCAAAAATCAACAGTTGTATGAGACACAATGTGACAGACGACGTTGAGAATGGTGGAGAGACAACAAGAACCTGGTTGAAGAAGCGAAGTTGATTGAACAATGAGGGAGAGGGAGGGATACTACTCTGGGTACACTTGCCGTATACCCAATGGGAAATTTGAAATGTCTTGGGGCCTGCAGGTCCATGCAATAACAAGCATGAGCTTTGTGTGTAAGTGCAATGCAAGACGGCAAGAATTTGGCTAAGTTTGGAACACTGAATACAAAAGAAAAAGGAGAGTTCACAGATAAGCCCCTAACGGGCTTATGCAGGGGCACTGGCAGCTAGCCGCAACGGGCCCCGTCACCCCCACGGAACCAAAACGACTTAGCGAGGAGAACACACTGCATAGACCACAAGAGCAACAAACGTGGTCTCCTCAAGGCACCGTAACAGCTCTCCGAGTGCCCGGGTCACGACCACCGAGAAGATACGAGCAGTGCTAGAAAAACTTGAAATCAGCGTCCAGACATCCAAAACGGCTTTCCGAATATCGGAGGTCCTACTACAACCATCGGGTCTCCTTGTCGCACCGGTACAGTCCACCGGGTACACGGGTCTCACCCCACCGAGAAAACTCTCCTACCTCTCGACAAGCCGATAGGGCTACCAGAATGCATGGACCGCGTCTTGCCGGTGCTGTCGTAGGTGTTGGAGAAGTCTTGATACATTCCAGAGGCCCGTCGTGTCGTCACGACCTCTACCATATGCCACCAATGTGGGTATATGGATAATCCATCGGTGCCAGTCGTGACGGGTTGAAGCCACACAAACCAACACTCCCCTTGGCTGACATAGCCGTCCACGCCAAAACAAATGAACAAAGGCACAAAAAAGCAACGTATACCAAACCACAATATGCACCAGTAAACCACAAAAATATACATAACTACTGTCCAACGAAGGTCTCCTCACGACATTGGAACATCATACCAAGTGTCCGGGTTTAGACCATGAGACGAGTCATGCATACGCACACAAGCCAGTGTAATGCACACCATAGACATGTGAGACGACAAAATGATCTCCTCGTGACGCTGACGGTAGCAGTGCCCGGGTCTCGACCACTTCGAGCAATCCAACAGGTGTTTGTTTGCCGATCACAATAGCATCATCAATCAACACATAGGATCATAGGGGTTCTCCTCATAACACGGGTGTACCTCACCACGTGTCCGGGTCTCGACCAGTATGAGCAAACGAGCTGGCATGCACATGCCACACGTAGCATGTCCACACACGAAGGCACACGACCCCATGGTCTCCTCGTGACACTGGTGCAACTGACCAAGTTTTTGAGTCTCGACCAACAGAGTGCAACTGTAGTATGCTCATAGCAGAGTATGGACCCCTTGCCATGCATCTCCCATAAGGTCGCGTCAGGTCGAGGTCCACACAACACTCCCCCTAGGCTGATGAACATGGCGGCAATGTCTTCCATGGAGATGCTGATGCCTTAGCTGAACATATCCTGGGTGATGAATCATGTGGTCTCTCCATCATACTGACATAGCTTCCCCTTTTATGTACGAGTCAGCTCCTAGCCTCAAAGATGAAGTGGTGTCTTCGGCAACAATTCCTCACGTCGTTGCTACATCACCTCAAGTATACGAGTTTTCGTGTGACTGCCAAGGGTACCAACTCACAGTCTCTCCTGTCTCTACTCTACCGTGATGCATGTGTGTACGCCGGAGAAAAGGCAATGGGCAAGCAGCACGTGAGGGTGGATGAAGTGGCGGAGTTGGCCTCCGATGCGGGATAGCATACCCTGAGGCACAAGGGTGTACGTCCGGAGGTGGAGGGCTGGAGCGACAAACCAGGTCACCACTCATGGACGAAGGTGACGATGGAGTAGCTCAGTTGGGTGGATGAAGGTGCATGATTGCAACATCAAAAGGAAGAGCGATGATGGAGTCGATAGGAACAATGATGGCAGAAACTGAAGGCACACTCAACTCTCCTGTGGTAGTGTCTCTAGCTAACGTCATACTCGGAGCTGGTACAAGATCCTCCTTGAGTGTGGGTGTGATAGATGCTAGTGGCGTAAATCTCGTGCCGATAGTACTGATGCTCACCTCCTCTGAGAATTGCTCACGCGTTGCCATCACCTCCCGCTGTAGCATCACTACATACTCCTGCAGGTCAGCATCATCTGCCTCGGACATGTGGAGGTGGCCCATGTCTGCCTCGCGTAGGATAAACTTTGCCTCACTGGATGCTGCACATGCAGACTACAGAACTCGTGAGTACAGCTCCATCTACATCTCTGGTGCTGATGACAATGGAGCCGGTACTCATGCATCCACCTGTGGATCAACCAAACTCGTAATGTGCTGCACAGTGGAACATCGGATGTAGCTACAGGTGTCGTATCCACACCATAGTTCCTCTCTGTCATACAAGGAATGAGCGGTCGCATGCCAAGAGATAAGGGTAAGGAGGAGTCGTCAGAGTCCGTGGAGCATGTGGAAATGTCGTCCGTGTAGGTACTGCCACTCTCAGCGTCTATGTGATCAGTAGGGTTACCAACAGGTGAACACGAGAGGACAAAACTCAGCTCGTGCTGAAGAGGTGACTCCATCTGCTTATACAGATCTGCTCCACTGTCCTCGTTTGCCGTTGTAGTTTACACAGGTATGCAGGACTCCGGCTCGACAATGCCCGTGAAGGCAACCAGCAAGCACAATTGGTGGTCACGCACCATCTTGCCGGGAAAACTGGTCGTTGCCACCTGCTTGATAATGGAGTGAGGACCACCGTCTGAATCCGTCATGTGTGTCACTGTGGCGTCGTGTGCATGGGAACCTGGAGACTCTGGAAACATGGGCGACTCCTCACGCTGAAGCTGGTCCTCAGGTAGCGCAGATGACACAATGGAGCCTGCTGTGTCTACTACACCACATGTCCCATGGACATCTCTCAGAATTGCTACTCTCAAGAATGCCTCAACCTCTAAAAGACCAGTCGGCCAACTCTGCTCATGCACTGCGACCGCTGTTGGACTAGAGTGAGTCTCGTGCGCCAACGCCCCCGGAAATCCATATGGGGCATCCTGATCCGCACGATACTCTTGTGCCAACACCAGGACGGTCGGAGTCGTGAGTAGCACCGCCTAGGCCGCGGCACCTGCACTCCTCCTGATGCAACCTGCTGCTACAGAACGTCAGACTCTTCCCCAAGCGTAGGTGTCGACCTCAATGACATGCACGTCCCAAGCACTCGAACCTCCACCAGATTGGTGTGAGTCTGCTGCACACTCTCCTCCAAAAGTCCCTTAGACGCATCCCGATCTGTACGGGACTCCTGTGCCACCACTTGGCCTCCAACGGCCGAAGTCGTGAGTGGCGCAAGCCATGGACGCCGTGCCTGAGCTTCTCTTGACATCACCCGCTGCTGCAAAAGATCTGGATCTAGCCCGGAATTGGAAGTTAAGCTCGATGATTGGCAAGTCTCCACCGTAATCTCCATGTCAGGATCAGATTCCACGTCATGTGCTATCGTCGTATCGTTTGAATCTGTCTGAGCCAATGCACGGGTACCATGGCCTGGCGCAAGTGCGGATCCTGTCGCTACTGTCACAACAGGCAATGCGCGGTGACTACAGTCCCCCTCAACAGGTACAACAATGGGAAACGGGGAGGAATAAGATGTAGCAAAACCAGCGTGAGCACGGCGTGTGGAGCGCTGACACCGATGCCAAGGGGACACACGACTGGGATGACAACATGAAGGCATGTCATTGCAAGGTGGCGTCGTGGTCGCAGCAGAGTGGAGAATCGAAAGGATGGTTACAGCCTAGGACAGGCTGACAGGTGGAGCTGAAGGGACACCATCCGATGAGGAAGGAGGAGAGGATGAAGGAGATGAGATAAAGGGGGCCATCAACGAATGAGTAGCAAAAGCACGCTCGGTCACAACGAGGTCACAAAGCCGCTGCACCATCTGCCTTAGGCCGTGGATCTCGGCGAATGTTGTCGCCAGAGGTCCAGCTAGGGGATCTACCAACGCTGGCAGATCCGCATGTTGTGGAGGGCGCATGGTTGGACGAGGCTGAAGCCAAGGTGGATGCCAGCCGGGAGGGCGCGTCCAGTAGTGACTCCAACCACGAAATCCATCACCACAGTAGTAACAAGGCAAACGCGTAGGACGCCTGCTGAGATGTCTGTGCACTCATCTCGTGCGGCGGACGATGGATAGGTGCCAAAGGCACCTACTCCCCGTGGTAACCACCAAGCCATGGGAAAGGATGAGACCAGTAGGTACAGTCACTCCCGGAGGTCACGGCGTCAGGGTCAGTAAACGTGACCAGACGGGGCGAGCTGCACTACAGCAATACGCCTAGAGTATGGAGTCTGACTAGTGTGACTACGAATACTGCTGCCGCTAATGGAGCGAAGACTGCTCCACATACAGAAGGGGTGGTGGCGACAGGCGTGGCTACTGATCCAAGCAGTAGACGACACAGCCTTAAGAGATGCACAGACTCCAATCTGCCGTCGATCGTACGGAGTGAACTGTGCACACCAATCCACGCATCCTAGGGAGACGCCAGCCCATGACGCGTCTCGGAAAGTATTTCACCGCCAACGACAATCTACTGTCAGCTAGGAAGGAGGGAGTGCAAACACACCGCTCGCCACTGCTATTGCTGCCACAAAAGTTGCTACTGATGCTGCAGTAGTAGTTGTACGATTTCGTTTTTCCTTTGTGTCCCTTTTCTTCCTCTTGCCTTGAGCCCCCTCCTGATTTTTTCTTTCTGTTGCCATCACCCGCCACCTTATCATTGTTTTTTTTTTCTCTTCCTCTTGCTTCTCCCTCCTCTCACCCCCAATCCTCGTCCTTTGGTGTTTTTCTCTTTTCTTTTCCACTTTCTTCCAGGTGCAGGCCTTTTGCTTTTTTTCTTTCTCTCTCGTCCCCCCTTTTTCTTGATTACCCCTGATTTGCGAAAATGGAGAAAATAAAGGAGGGGAGGGAGGGTACTGGTTCTCCCTCGCGTGTACGCTTGCTCGCTTGCTCATTGGTGCGAGCGAGAGAGCGGAGGGGGGGAGGGGTGATCTGTCCCTTTGCTGTCGGCCCCCTCCGCCGGTCGGCCGACGGGGCCGACGGGGCTGAGGGGGCTCACGAGCCCGATGCCCCCCCCCCCCTCCGAGGGGGCCCCCTTGATGGGGCTTGAGGGGGTCCCTCCGAGATGGAGGGAGGGCTCAGAGGAGGGTTGCAAGGCCCTCCTTGCTGTGGCAGCAGTAGCTGCAGCGGCAGGTGCAGCTGCTGCTGCTCTACGCAGAAGCTGCTACTACTATTCTGCGTAGGAGCTGCTTTTGCTGATTGCTACTGCCGCCGCTATTGTTACTGCTATGCGCCAGTGCTTTTGCTATTGCTTGCTGTTGTGCACCGCTGGTACTTGCTACTGCCGCCGCTGTTACTGCTGCTGTGCACCGTCGTTGCTGCCGCCATCGCTACTACTGGTGCTATTGCTGCGTGGCACATCAGCTACCCTGCTGCTGTTGCTTACTACTACCGTAGTTGCCGTTGCTGTGCGCCACCGTTGCTGTCGCTGCTGCTGCTGCTGTTGCGCGGCACAACAACTCCCGCTACTACTATGAATCCCGCCACCCGTTGCTACTGCTACTGCTACTACCGCCGCTGCTGTCCTTGCTCTGAGCGGCTACTCTACTTCACTCCTCTTGCCATGCAATAAAGTGGTTTCCTCTGTTGCTACTGATGCGTCTTCTACCACTACCAATGCTACCACAATAGCCACTGCTACTGTTCTACGCTGCTCACCGCCCCTTTGGCGATCGCGTGTAAACAATTTGCACTTCCTCGCAGTACTACAGGCGTGGCGCCATGTGGCGTGTTCTCTCTACGTTCCGCCCACTTCTTCTACGTCTGCTACTCACACGCCCCTCTGTGCTCTGATACCAAATTGGCAATACATTAGAGCGTGCAAGCCCATGCAGTAACGAACATGAGCTCTATGTGTGAGTGCGATGCAAGACGGCAAGAATTTGGCTAAGTCTGGAATGCTGAATACAAAAGAAAAAGGAGAGTTCACAAATGAGCCCTAAGCGGGCTTACGTAGGGGCGCCGACAGCTAGCCGCACCGGGCCCCGTCACCCCCGCTGAACCCAAACGAGTCAGTGGGGAGAAAACACTGCATACACCACAAGAATAACAAACGTGGTCTCTTCGAGGCACCGGGAAGATACGAGTAGTGCTAGAAAAACTCAAAATCAGTGTCCATAGATCCAAAACGGCTTTCCAAACATCGGAAACCCTACTACAACCATTGGGTCTCCTCGTCGCACCAGTACAGTCCACTGGGTGTGCGGGTCTCACCCCACTGAGAAAACTCTCCTACCTCCCGAAAAGCCCAAAGGGCTACCAAAATGCATGGACCGCATCTCGCCAGCACTGTCGTAGGTGTTGGAGAAGTCTCGATACATTCCAGAGGCCCGACGTGTCGTCACGCCCTCCTCTACCATATACCACCAACGTGGGTATGTGGATAATCCATTGGCGTCAGTTGTGACGGGCGGAAGCCACACAAACCATCAACCCACTATCGTCACAACTAATGTACACCTTCCTCATTTTCTCGCAGGAAAAAAGATAGGACTGCCACTTTGACTGAAAAGTACCTATAACGTCCACAAAATGCAGGAAATGCTTTTGAGGGCCACTGTTT
Organism: Penium margaritaceum; assembly: GCA_023375785.1. NCBI lineage: Eukaryota > Viridiplantae > Streptophyta > Zygnematophyceae > Desmidiales > Peniaceae > Penium > Penium margaritaceum. The sequence continues at coordinate 51,290 of SZWC01012060.1, forward strand.
AAAACTTATTCTTCGGATGTCCACAGAGCTAAACATCATATGGGGAACAATGTAATCCTCCACATACCGACTTTGACACTCCACCGACATACACTCGGCGACATGAAAAGAAATCCTTAGTCACTGACGCAAACACAAATCAGGTCCCGTATGCTAATACGTTTCCTTTCTTTCAAAAGGATATATTGAGAGTTGAAGACGAATTACATGCTCATTATATTACTTTGTATGTTTTTAGTGTTTCTCTACCTCTGCGGGTCTCTCTCTCTCTCACTCTCCCCCCATCTCTCTCTCTCTCTCTCTCTCTCTCTCTCTCTCTCTCTCTCTCTCTCTCTCTCTCTCGCTCTCTCTCTCTCTCTCTCTCTCTCTCGCTCTCTCTCTCTCTCTCTCTCTCTCTCGCTCTCTCTCTCTCTCTCTCTCTCTCTCGCTCTCTCTCTCTCTCTCTCTCTCTCTCGCTCTCTCTCTCTCTCTCTCTCTCTCTCGCTCTCTCTCTCTCTCTCTCTCTCTCTCGCTCTCTCTCTCTCTCTCTCTCTCTCTCGCTCTCTCTCTCTCTCTCTCTCTCTCTCGCTCTCTCTCTCTCTCTCTCTCTCTCTCGCTCTCTCTCTCTCTCTCTCTCTCTCTCGCTCTCTCTCTCTCTCTCTCTCTCTCTCGCTCTCTCTCTCTCTCTCTCTCTCTCTCGCTCTCTCTCTCTCTCTCTCTCTCTCTCTGTGTGTGTGTGTGTGTGTGTGTGTGTGTGTGTGTTTGTGGTTTTTTGACTTTTGCTATGCTTAAGATTCCTTGAACTAGGAAAAAAATGTATCGGTACCGGTTTTGGTATCGAGCTGGACGGCTGCTCGATACCGACGCCCATACCATCGATAGTCGCGATACCGGCACGAGGTCTCGATGCCTGTATCAACCGGCGACGTTGGGACTCCGACGGGCTGGCTAGCGGCAGCGAACGAGCCCGTTGACTCCCTCTTCGGCTAGTCCTCGTCGGCAAATGCCAACAAGGACTATTGGGCTGTCGACCGGACGAGGTCCGATTGACAGCTCGCCATTTTCTTTTGGCGCTCTTCTCATGTCGATGACGTCGACATGAGAAATAGGCCAAAAAAAACTGACTTCGTCGTCGATACGACATCTATATCTTACAAACAAGTATAGACATTGAGTCGATGTCGACAACTATTTTGTGTGTTGAAGATGTTTCTCAAAAGCAATTACGTCGCTCATTTGTTTTTCATATCACAACAAACTGAAGTGAACAATTCTAAGTGAACATGACTGTTTTGCTCTTTCACGTAACGAAGAAGCGAATCAGTCCTCCAACGGGTCCGTAGACCCAGGGCCGATAGGCCCATTCGAGGGCTTTTTTTCTCGTTCGCGTTGCAAACGAGCACATAACACGACCGTGGATATCCACGGTCGCGTCATTGTGATGTACACGAGAGGCCAGCAGCCAATGTCCGACGACGAAAAAAAACAATTCTTTAGTGGACATAAATTATACCCCCAGTGTTTCATGTGCCGAAAACGCAACTACGTGCGTATAGAAATAGAGGTAACAGAAAGTTCGTTACATAAGAGAACAATGAATATAGAATGAAATAAAAAATCTCGTGAAACCAATAAAAAAAATCATGTTTTGGATACCCACAGTCGTCGAACTAATTCGTCCGGAACCGGTGTAGCATGATTTTTTTTGCAATAGTGGGTGCGGCATGCATGATCTTAGGCGCTTCGAGAAAAGTGGGTACAACACACATCTTTTGTGTAAAGTGAGTACCGTGTTAAAAATGTGCAAGAAATGGCCAGGAGAAAACTCGGAGGTCCAAATAGTGGGTATAGCATAACTAGGCCGTACTACTCCACCCTTGGTCCAGCAAGCATGCGGCAATCCTTGCAAACGCAATGGTTGGTCTATGGGAAGATGCAAGGAGATACCTATAAACTCCCAAACAGCAACTGGATGGATCCTGACAACAGTTCAGGTCACTCGGGTGGCCCAATGACAAAGGCAGTAACAGAAGCAACGGAAGCATAAAAACAGGCTCTACATGACTAAGCTAGCAAAGTCTAAAAGTAACATTGCCGAGAAAGTAGCACACGGGAACTGGCTATCTTGAGAATTCCTGTGAGAACATTAGGATGTGCAGGATTAAGCTGAGACCGTCAAAGCAGCCATCAACCACTCAACGTGATGATGGAGGACCTTCAAAATGTGAGCGCGCGGGGAGTAGTTCTCACCAAGAGAAATCTTCAACTCTTGGGTATGCCCCAGATTCGACCGGCACTTCCTAAGCTGTCTGACATTGTAAACTCCAATGGACCGACGGTCAAGATATGGTAAACAACTTTGTAAAACTACATCACCGTTGCTGTGGTCAACAATGACAAGAAGAGAATTGACCTCGTGGCCTTGATAATACGTGGCATGGGTTTAAGTTGGCAATCACATTTGAAGACCAACGAACTGCAGCAAAAGACCAACGGAGTTAGATTAATGGCTCATGCAACCGCTCTCACATTGTCCATTACAAGCGTTCTACCCCTCGAGCAGATCAATCCGAAGTGGCACGACTCACTGATTCTACCAGAGAATTGGATGGACTTCACGCATGAAGTCCATCTATTTCTATGGTAGAATTGGATTTTTGAGAAAATGAACAAGAGGTTTGACACACGGTACAAACTTTAATGCCTGCATTAGCAGTCCAACAAGGCAGGCAGAGTGCAGATGACATTTCCGTAATATCATCATCAGCAGTGACCTCGTCCCCAATGAACTATCTTTCTACTGCAATAACGGCCTCAAACATGATATCAAGAAAGCAATCGCCATATTGGAAATCCAAGACAAACTCTGCAAATGATCATAGTCGACGATTGCATCGACAGTGCCAACTACAACTCTCGGATTTACAAATCCGTCAAGCGATCCCAAGGCCATAACCAATATCGTGGCGAAGGGAAGTTGCGGTCCATGGAGACCTGGTCTCCGATAGAAATTGACGTCGACGATCAAAGTGATCAGCGACTGTGCTGGACTCGCGGGAAGCTGTGGCACATCTCGTATAGGTGTCAGAAACAGCAGCAACATGCTAAGAATGGGAGGAAGCCACAGACAAGAAAATGAGGAGTCGGGAAACAGCAAACGGTAGGATTGGTTTGTACAACTCCTCTGCTATTGAAAAAATCTGCGCCAACCGATCACCCGTCTCAACGGCTCACATCGTCACAGACGAGGGCTCTTGAGATCGCAAGTGAGGGGTTGTGAGAGTCATAGAATAACAGTGACATTTATACATGGATGAGATTCCTATAGCTCAGTAAGCAACAACATGCTTGGAAAGGTGGACTTGCAAACCACACCGGGGGTGTTCGAAGGAAAAACCGTCGAGTGCCGACTATAGATCCATTGAATTTACGGACCTCTCCAATTGTGAATCAGATATCTACATTTTCCATCCGTCGTGCATGACTGTTAGATCATCATATCTTGTTGGCATTGATAGGGATAGCGGGATTGTACATCGATGCAATTTGACTACATCACATTCTTGATGTCTAAAAGTGTTATCGACATTCCTGAAACATGTACTGTCGAAATGGTTACCTGAATTCATCACAGTTTTTGTGTCACTCTACGTCAATGCATGGAGCAAACACAACAGCTTGGATATAGGGCAAAATAGCCAGTATATCCACGATCCCGAAGGGCGGACCCTGCCAGATCCACAAGCGGAAGTTTATGTCTACCATATCCAGCACTTTAAAAAAATGAACGAAGTATCTGGCCTCGCTTGCCATGCTTGATCAGCGAGCGTCGCTAATCGAGCATGACGAGGAGGGTCATGTGACCATTGCTCGATCGCGACCCTCGCCCCCATGTGAGATCACGATCAAGCCATGCCTCTTCTTTTCACTTTTGGTTTTTGATGTGCAAACCTCCTATTATGATAAATGGTTTTGTATATTTTACGCGGGATCCACCCGTGCAAAACATGAACGGAAGAACTCCATTTTACCCACGTATTGAGCGTTGGCCTGCCCGATTACCCACATTCATCATGATATATACTGATGACCCACCGATTCTAACAACTGACCACCTTGTCCACAAAACGCAAACATCAATGAACCGTGACTGCGCTGTCCACTTTTGAAAAATCATGACTAGAATTCCGGTGTTTTATGCATGTTCCTTGAACAGTGGGTATTATAGCAATTGTGTTTAAAGATTCCGTGGATAAATCGTGGACTTTTGTTTCTTTTTCTTTACATGGGATGCCATGGGTAGGTGTAATGTTTTAGTTTCTTGATGAAACATTGCAGCATATGGTCGCCTTTTGCAACTGGTTTTGGCTGGGGTGCTTATTTGGAAGCTTCCGTTCGATGTCTTCTCCAGAACGTGCCAGTTTCGCTTTGTTGAGCCCGTTCTTTCATGCAGCTGGTGGGGTTTGCCTGCCGACACGGGCAGTCGTGCTTGAGTATGGTCGAGTGGTGGTCCACTCACTTTTTTACACAGTTTGTGAAAAACAATATACCGCACGTTGCAAATCGCACGCGACATCGCACGTCGGAACGGCGGAAGTGAGGCCAACGATGTTGGCCCCTTTTTCTCAAAGTGTCGACAGCTAGTGTTTAACAAGGTCGTGTTTTCATCGGTGTAGAGATTTAACTCGCATTGTGTGACATTACATTGTCCTATCGGAAGGCAGTTTGTCAACCTTAAGATACTCTACTTAATCACTGAACAATTTGTACATACTAGAATGTAGTATCTCTTTGTAGAAATGTTTCTTGAGTGCGATTCCAACATGAGTATTGCACACATCAGTTATACAGAAACACGTCTCTTTTTAAACACGGTCAGTTGCGATTCGTAGGATTGTAGGATCTAGCAGCTCAAGGTGTTTCTGGCTTGTTTGATCGACTTCATTGGCATGAATTTGCTTTCGTTGATTGAAATCATTTAGAAAGATTACGTGGACAACCTCGTCGACCTTGCTTCCGTTCTTCCGGCATGTAGTGCATACTGCAATACAAGTTCGTCAAATGGAAGCTTATAGAGCTTGCAGGGTTCTGTTTTGATGTTTTTCCTCACGTATTGCACGATACATGGAACAAAAGAAGCGAGGGCGATGAGCTCGCACCCATCTTTTTATCTCAGGATCTCTACAAAGATTAGGAGATAGAACTCCAATGTTTCCATTGTAGGATGAGATGAATTCAAACCGTTCGATCCATATGGCCGGTCAAGATCTTGTTGTCAATGTTTTCCTAAAGAGAATAGTCCCTCAACAATGAGGAGTATTGTGAGCTGATTGATTGTCGTCGAACAGCCGATGGTGGTTCTCTATGGGCATGGTGGAACAATTTCTAAACAAAGGAATTAAAAAAAAATCAAAAAGAAGGATTATAGGTCCTCAATAGCCAATGTCACTTGGAACAGGGATGATGTGGGGCCTGTTCTACAGGATTCATGATGTCTAGGAGCACAAGCCTTGGACATCCGCTCGTCACGTTTAGTGACAAGCAGACGTCCAAGTGGGTATCGGAGTTAGCTCATGAGAATTGGGTCAAGGGTGCTTCTTTTTTTTTACCTTGGACATAGTGCGCACCAGTTAAAAGCAGTGGGGAGAACGGAAGGCCCCTGCCGGAAGGTGGGCATACTAGTTTTTTTCTCCTACGACTGGTTGATGCGTAAATTGTAGCGGGAGGGCCGGTTCGGCCTTCCCTCCTGGCTGAAGTGAGGGGTGGTTGCGCACAACCCCTTGCATCAGCTAGGGCTCGCCAACAGCCAGCACTTCACTGGCCCCCGGCCAGCTGGCTGCCGGCCGGCTGGACGGCCTGTGGCCGGCCAAGTGACCGGCCGGCCACCAGCCGGCCAGCTGCCAGCCGCCAATCGCGGCCTCAGCCCGATTGGCGGCTGAGGGGCCACGAGGGCCTCGAGGGTGAGGTCTCGTGGCCTTGTGCCCTCGCCCCCCCCCCTTGCCCTCTTTGCAAGTGATCAAGCAAGGACGAGGGATTGGGGAAGTGACGGTGAGAGCGAGGAACGAGGGAAGTGCACGAGAGAAGTCGGCGCGAAATCGCTGATCGTGCCTCGCACGCGACGATTTCGCGCCGACGTGTCAAAAACAAAACTCGAGTTTGTTTAGGACAAACTATGAGTTTCGAAACAGGAAAACTCGTGTGAATGTACGAGTTTGAGGCAAAAACCCCCGGTTTGGGTCCCAAAACTAGAGGTAAGGTTGAAAACGGAAATGGGCCTCCGAAGACTCAAAACATCGAGTCTCCATGCTTTGGGTCGTTGATGACGATTGCCCCTCAGTCCTGCGAAAGGCGTAAACCCCTGACGCTGACTGAGAACGCCATTTTGCAAACTCCGACAATGACTTCAGAGCAGGAGCTGGAGACACGACCCGTTACAGTGGTTCTCAGAGCCAGACGACCCCCGTGACTAAGGGTTCGACTGAAACGGCGGTGTAGCGGGACGGTCGGTTCGGCCCTCCCTCCTCGCTGAAGCAAGGGGTGGTTGTACACAACCCTTCGCGTCAGCGAGGGCTGGCCGGCGGCTAGCACTTTGCTGGCCACCGGCCAGCTCGCTGCCGGCCGGCTGGACGGCCGGCGGCCGGCCATGCGACCGGCCGGCTACCAGCCGGCCAGCCGCTAGCCGCCGATCGCGGCCTCAGCCCGATCGGCGGCTGAGGGGCCACGAGGGCCTCGAGGGCAAGGCCTTGTGGCCTCGTGCCCTTGCCCCTCCTCGTCCTCCTTGCAAACGAGCAAGTGAGGACGAGGGATAGGGGGAGCAAGGGTGAGGGCGAGGATGAGAGAAGCGCACGAGAGAAGTCGGCGCGAAATCGCTGATCATGCCCCGCACGCGATGATTTCGCGTGGACGTGTGAAAAAAAAAATCAAGTTCGTTTATGACGAGTTATGGGTTTTGAAACCGGAAAATTTGTGCGAATGCACAAGTTTGAGGTAAAACCCCCAGTTTGGGTCCCAAAACGAGGGGTAAGGTCAAAAACAGAAATGGGTTGTTGATTACGATTGCCCCTCAGTCCTGCAAAGGGGCTAAGCCCCTAACACGGAGTGAGAACGCCATTCTGCGAACTCCGACGATGACTTCAGAGTAGGAGCTGGAGACTCAACACGTTAAAGTGTTACTCAGAGCCAGACGACCCCCACGACTATAGGTTCGACAGAAACGGCGGTAATGCCGTATACAAAATGCCTCCGACAGCTGCAAGCAGCAACAGAAATGTTAAAGGGGCATACGGTGTCTATGCTAATCCATTTCAAGCGCTAAAAATTGCGTTTGAAAGCTCTTGAAGAGCTCTACTTCAACCTTCTACCTTCTTTGAGCTTCTTCTTCACCCCAGGGAACTAGGTGGATTTCTCTTGAACGGGGTGGGGAGCACCCATCCCCAAAACCACCATTTCCAAGGTTCCCTCCCCCTTCCTTCGACAAAAAAAATTGGGACAGCGTTCCTTCCAAAGGCCAGGGGTTCTTACAGCCTAGGAACACCTGAGAAAGAGGGAGGACAACACCTTGAAGACTTTTGGCTGCTTCCCCAACTCCACCGGCTTAAGGAGGACACCGCCAAGGGGCGCGAGACGCACGAAGAAGACTCAAAGGGAGGCCAAGGAAGAGAAGAACAGTGGAGGAAGACAAAGCAATTAGGAGAGGGAGTTAAAGAATTTCTAGGACTTGTAATTCCCTTCTTACTCTTTTTCCTAGATTTGTGAACGGTACTCACACATCTTGTTATTCCCTTGTATTCTTTTTTTCTGTTTTCCTAGATCCTAGTTGCTACCAAGTGCCGTGAGTCACGGCTTAGGAGGACTAATTTCAAAACCCACGACCTTGTGCTGACGTCGCAGCCTAGGAAAATAGAAGTTTAACTTAGAATTTCCTCACCGATTGTGAGAGCAAGATTTTAGGAGGCAATTCCTCCTTTAAGTTGTGGGGTGATCTTGACAACGGTCTTCACGTGCTAGTTGCATGGGCGACAAGATGGCAAGTGTCGGACCGTCCAAGACAAACAAGGGCAAGGTGGTGACGGCCTCACCACGAGCTCTCGACGGAATCCAAATTTTGGGAGCCGCTGTTGCGAGCACGTTTGCCAACCCAAAGGCAACCGTACCGCCTAAGGCAAACGTACCGCCTAAGGCAACCGACGCCAACCTCGACGACACCGAGAAGCGTGCAGAGGCTGAAAACGTGCTCGACGAGCACGTCGATGCGCACATGGGCGACCTCCATACGACGGACAATGCGATGGAGGAGGATCTCCCTAAGGGGGACCCTGACAAAGAGCACGACGCCGACAATGGCGAAGGCGACGAGGATCGCAACCATTGCCATTGTCATGCGGTGAACTCGAGCCAATTTCTCGAGAGAAACAAGGCGCCCGCCGCATAACCTGAAGCTGCCGACGCGGGCGAGACTGCCGAGAGCAGCAAGGGCGCTGGAAGTAGCCACACGGGAAGTTCCTACAAGAACGAGCCTGACGACGTCGTCGCGAAGGCAATTCGTGATGGCTGTCGCAGGCTCGCGGAGTTTGCTGCTGAGTCGGTAGGTTGACTCAAGATCACCATTGACGATGGAGGTACCGCACCACTCGGAGGATTGGGGGCGGACCCCTCTTCCTACGATGTGGCCAAAATGGGGCAGGGCAGCGTCCACTCGAGCGTCGTCGCTGACGGCAGTCTCCTCTAAAAGATAGGACTCCTTGGAGGCGTGTACGCAAACCGTACCCTCGTGCAGTGAATAAGGGTGCACGGACAACGCGAGGCCCTAGAGGCTATCGTCCATGCTTTCACGACATCAGAGCTCAAGTTCGCGATCGCCAACCTATTGGCCCACGTCGGGCAGAGCATCACGAACCTCGATCGTGATTGCCAGCTGCAGCAATTGGCCGCCCATGAGGCAAGCCGCCAATGCAACGACCTCAACAAGGCATTGCAGAGCGTGACCTAGGTGCGGATGCAGCGTGCCACAGCCGCGGATACCACTGCCGGTGGCAGCGACGACTTGCCCACCTCGACGACTTCGGGGCCGGTCATGAATACGTCCTTCCTCCACAATGTGGAGATCTTCCGGAAGGGCATGAAGCTGACCAACTGGCTGAGTCGGATGGAGTACGTTCTACGTGTCCACAAGGCTCCACTCAGCCAGTGGGGCGACCTTGCCAGGACGCGGCTTGAAGACAAACTCTTCAAGTATGTGGTCAAGGAGTGGAGTGTGCTGAACCCGCACCTCGAGTGGCAGACCATGCCGTGGGAGGCATTCTGCGCGATCATGTGTAAGAAGTGTGCCCAATGTGAGGAGGCGTAGCGCGCCTTCCACAATATGAAGGACTTTTGGCAGCTAGGCAGCTCGCTCGAATCCTACTTGAGCGAGTTCACCGCACTCATGAAGGAAGCCGAAAGCTTCACCGAGGGCGACGGAACTCAGACCTTGAAGTACCTGGAGTGTATGCTGTTGGAGTACTTGCGTGATGGTCTCACAAGCAAGAAGCTGAAGGAAAAGACCACCACGACAGCCAATGGCCAAGCTTGGAAAAGCTGGAGGGAATTGCGCAAGTACATGAGCGAAGTGTGTTTGGCGATCTCGAAGCACTACTCTGATGCACGGCCAAACGCACGTGCAGAACAAGGTTGCGACATGCGCGTGGATGCTGCAGGGGTTGGTGGATCAACTAGACAACAAGGCAGAGCCAAGGGAAAGCAGTCTGCAAATCCTCCCGCCAAGAAGGCTGGTGGGCCCAAGGGCCCCAACAACAAGAGCAGCCGCAAGAATGACGAGCTACAGGCGGCGCGTGAGCGTCGCAATGCAACCTTCCGCAAAGGGCTCTGCCACAACGACATGCAGCTGGGCCACTTTAGGGCTTAGTGCCCTGAGGCTGGTGGTGGTGGTGGACAAGAGACTGCGACGTTAGCTGCAGCAGCAGCACCTCGTAGGGATGGTGCAGCAGGAGGCCGCGGACAGGGTCGTGGATAGGGTCGTGGTCGTGGCAATGGGCTCGGCCGTGGTAACGGACAAGGCCGTGGGGCGGGCTTTCCCCACCCCTGAGTGATATTAGTGGGGACCACTCAGGGGTAAAACTTGATCACGAGTGTGGGTTCATGTTTTCAGATGAGGATGTTAAACAGTTTGAGTTTTTGACGAGTTCAAATTTCTCTGTTGTTTTCTCTCCTCTTGTTGAAACGCATTCTACACTTGGTGAAGGACATTGCCCACTAAAGCTTGCATCTCTGGACAAGATGCATGATCGTACATGCAAAGTGGTGGCGACACCGACCACTATGTAAGAGTTTTGTGACACGGTAATTGAAGCAAACGCCCTCAAAGCAATGAGTCCAATCACGTTCGCGGTACCTTTAGTCAATGATTTTGACCCGGTCAAGTTTAAAGATTGGAAGGTACTAACAGAATTCACAAGTGCCCACAAGATGTGGACTCGAGTGGGTGAATCATAGGAGTTGCGAAGCCCGTCGTATAGATTTTGTGGTTAGCACAAACTCGGCTTGCTGTCGTCGAGCCTGTTCACTAAAAAAAGTGGAGGTAAAATGACGATGCAGTTCAAGGGACACCTAGCTGGTGCTCCCGTGAACGTACTGGTTGATACTGGAGGAGACAACTCGTTTGTTAGCCTTGGCTTTACCCGACAGGTGGGCCTAAAGTACGAGCCATCGGGTGGCGTAGTTCTCGTCGGTGACAACCATACTGTACCTGTAATTGGTACTTGTAAGGCAACAATTTGTATTCCAGGTTACACACAGAGTGTCACATTGAAGGTACTCAACCTTCTTCACCCGTTTAACGTGGTGTTAGGCAATCGCTAGCTCCACGAAAACAAAGCTCTGATATGCTTTGAATCAAGGTACTTGATACTCTGAAAGGGAAAGCGTCACTTTACCCTGATTACGAGTATGGAATTTTCAACGACTCGACTTAAAGTCCATGCCAGCTTGTATGCGATGCAGGTCCAGAGGCATATTCGACAAGGTTGTCGATTCTTCTTGGCGCATCTGCAGAAAGTGGAGGATGATGTGAAGGAAGACACGCCATGAGAGATCAAATCTCTATTGGCGGAGTTCTTGGATGTATTCCAAGACCCACCGGCTGGGGTTCCAATAGAATGACAAATAGGCCGTACGATTTTGCTGCAACCAGAGGCAACTCCTCCATTCAGACCCATGTATCACCTTAGTCCAGCAGAAAGGTGAGAGGCAAAATGCCAAATCAAAGAGTACCTTGCAAAAGGATGGATCGAGCCAAGTAGCTTGCCGTATGGTGCGCTGATCCTTTTTGTGAACAAAAAGGACGGTGGTTTACACATGTGCGTGGATTACCGGGCGTTGAACAAGCTGACACTAAGAAATTGATTCCCTTTATTGCGGATTGAGGACCTTTTTGACCAACTCCAAGGGGCAAAAGTATTTTCGTCCTTGGATTTGTCTCAAGGGTACCAACAAATCCTCATCACAGAAGATGATGTGCCCAAAACCATGTTTCAAACGCACATGGGACACAATCACTTTGGAGTGATTTGCTTCGGGCTCACAAATGCCCCGACAACATTCCAAGGAGAAATGAACCAAACGTTCGCCAACCAACTCGGGCAGTTTGTCTTGGTTTACCTGGACAACATCCTGGTTTTCTCCAAGTCAATGGAAGAGCACATAGAACATCTGTGCGAAGTCCTCGCAATCCACTGGGAACAGAAGGTCTATGCGAAAGTGAGAAAGTACAAGTTTGCATAAGATGAGCTCAAATACCTGGGACACATCGTCGGCAGAGATGGCATCCGTAACGACCCACAAAAGGTCCAAGCCATTGTAGACTGGCCACGCCGGGAGAATGTTGGGCAGATTTGGTCTTTCCTCGGCCTTGCAAACTACTTTTGACGGTTTATGCAACGGTATTCGACCCTGGTAGCACCGCTAACCAGGCGAACACAAAAAGACGTACACTGGGAATGCACAACTGATTGCGAGAACGCCTTTCTTAAAGTCAAAGAGCTTCTATCCATAGCGTCTGTCCTAACTCTTCCGGATCCATTGCAACCGTGGGAGGTTTGATATGATGTGTCGGTAGTAGGACTCGGAGCTGTCCTCATGCAGAACGGTCATCCAATTGCGTATGAGAGTCGGAAGCCCATCCCCACAGAAACACGGTGCACGATTGGGGATCAAGAGCTCCTTGCGGTAGTACATGCTTTCAAGATGTGGCGTTGCTACCTCAAGGGTGCTGAAGGGGGTGTGACGGTCATGACCGACCATAATCCATTAGTGTTTTTCCAAATGTAACCGAATCTGTCAAGACGATAGGTGCGTTGGAGCGAGTACTTGAGCCGATTCTTGTTCACATGGGAATATCGGCCAGGACGCATCAATGTAGCTGATCCATTAAGTCGAGAGCCTGTGGAAGTTAAAGTAACCACTGAGGTCGGTGGGTGTTTTATGGCCATCGCAACAGCAACAGTAAAGTCACCAGACCCCCCTGCACATTTACGGCAACCACCACGAGAGATTATCCATTACAACGGTTTTGTAACCAGGATCCGGCTGAGATACTGAGTAGATTCTTGGTTTCAAGACTCTCAAAATCTAGACAAGTAAAGCTTGGTGGAGGCCGCACGAATCTTTTGGTACGGAGAACAAGTTTTTGTGCCAAACTCGGGAGACGTTCGAGTAAAGATTATCTCCCTGTTCTATGACCCGCTGGTCACAGGTCATGTGGGGACCCCGAAAGACCGGAGAGGCACTCTTGGACCACTATTGGTGGCCAGGATGGAGTGTCGATGTCCGTAAGTATTGAATGACATGCGACCCATGTCTTCGGAATAAGGCTAGTAACAAGAAGTCTGTTACACTCCTCCAACAGCTTCCCATTCCTGGGACTCCATGGGAGTGCGTCAGCATGGACTTCATTATTGGTCTTCCGGACACGGCCCATGGCCACGATGCAATACTAGTGGTTGTGGATCTTTTGATAAAGATGACACACTTCATTCCTACAACCAGTGACATGAACGCAGAGGAGACCGCTCGTCTTTTCTTTGAGGGTGTCGTAAAGTACCACGACCTGCCGTTGTGCATTATCTCCAATCAAAATCGAAGATTTGGTAGTAAGTTCTACCAAAAGATGCACGAGTACTTTGACAGTGAGTCACAGATATCGACAATGTTTCACCTTCAAAGTGATGGACAAACAGAGCGCATGAACCAAACTTTGGAACAAATACTCTGTATGTACAGTACTGATCTTTGATTTCGTTTATTTTTCAAAATTGCAGTTTATCTGCTCCATGATTTCGAACATGGTTTTTACTAAAAGAGTTATTTAGGTGGTTCCTTTAAATTAGTTGAATGAAAAAGTCGAATCTTTGAATTCGACGATCAGTCTCAGCTCCATGCCCGATCGCTCGCTCGCTCGACCGAGCGAGCGAGCGAGCGAGCATGGAGCGAGCGAGCGAGCGAATGTCGTTTCGAAAAAATGGCGCATGCTCTGTCTGACATGTCTGACGTGTCAGATTTACACGTCAGACATGTCAAACAGTGCGCCATTGTAGCGCGCGATGCATCATTCTGAGCGTGAACCACATAAAATTAAAAAAAAGGTCGGTTTTTTAGCACAACCGTACCCAAAATACCCGGGCCGTGAACGGTAGTTTTTTTAGTCCTTCCAAAGTAATCATTTAGGGTGTACTTAAGCAATTCCTTCAAAAAGAAATCGTTCAAGGAAAACACGTTAAAAAATAAGTGTATACGAAATCAAAGATGAGTAGGGTATGTGGACCCTGCCATGCATGACTGGGACAAATTTCTAGCATCGGCAGAGTTTGCGGTTCATAACTCGGTAAACAAGTCTACACAGTTCACACCGTTTGTCTTGAACAATGGTCAGCATCTAGTGGTGCCCTCTTCATTGGTGAAGAGTGGGAGTACAGGAGGACATGTTCCTTGTGCTCGAGCTTTTGCCGAGCGCATAAACTCCTTGTTATAGGAGGCGAAGGGTCACCTTCAAGCTGCTCGGCAATGAAAAAAGGCATATGTTGACAAAAGTCGCCGTGAGGTCTCGTTTGACATCGGTGACAAAGTGCTGCTTAGCACTAGGAATCTTCGGCTGATGTCGCCAAGGGCACAAAAACGTCTGCCGGAGTGGATTGGGCCGTTTCCCATCGTTGCACGCATCAGGCCAATGGCATACCGATTGTTGCTTTCACCGAGTATGAAGATACATGACATGTTTCATGTGAGCCTGTTGGCTCCAGACACGGCTGAGGGAACCGTTCAACCACCACCGGCAGCCCTTACTGCCGATGGCCAATACGAGGTTCTGCGCCTACTTCAGCACCGAAAGGGTACTTTCCGGTTTTGGATTTGTTAGGGAATACCTTGTTCATTGGGTCGGGTGTGGACCTGAACATAACTCATGGGAGCCCCTGTCTCGGTTGCCCACAGGGGTGCTCAACGAGTATTGGAGCGAGCTGGCAGCTCACACGGATTGACGCGTGTCAGGGGGCACCACCCAAACACGGAAAAAGTGAACAATATTCCTGTAGGGCTGCATTCATGGACTGCAACCATAGGAGGTTGGGGACGCCCAACATGGTTGTCGCACGGACGCTCCAGCCTAAAAGGGGGAAGGCCACTAGCCGTGCTGACCGACAAGCTGGAGCTTAGGTCTTAGTGCCATGCAAGAGTTCATGTTTAGCTATTGATTGAAACTATTAGCTTTCTTTCACAAATTTGATGACTCACTGACTAACAATCCTTCTTGTTGTCCATGAACCAGGACGGTTCATAATAAGTGGGGAAGAATGTAGTGGGAGGGCCGGTTCGGCCCTCCCTCCTCACTCAAGCGAGGGGTGGTTGTGCACCATCCCTCACGTCATCAAGGGCTGGCCGGCTGCTAGCACTTCGCTGGCCGCCGGCCAGCTCGCTGCCGGCCAGTTGGACGACCGGCAACCGGCCAAGCGACCGGGAGTGTCGGTATCATGGTATGGTCAAGTTTTCAGGCAAAACGGATGACGCCCGGGATTTGGGCTGTCGGCCGTCTGGCAGGCCTCACCGAGAAAACTGCTAGCCAGAAAATAGAGCTATTTTCTGATGGACGGATTTGTAACATCTCCATCATTTCGGTTGATGAATCAGCGATGTCCATAGTCAAAAACGAACTGCACGCGGTGTCCAGAGTCAGAAACGGAAAAAATGCGATGTCCATAGTCGGAAACGACATGACAGCGGTGCCCATGTTTGTCGTCGCACGAGCAAAAATGGCCACGGTTGATATATATTTCATGTATAGATCACATTTGAAATGTTTTTGGACTTCGAGCTTCGCCGGTCGTCGCGAGCTCGCAGGAGGAGTTTTGCGGCAAAACCTCCCTACGAGCTCGCGATGACCCTGCCAAACCCCCCATTTAAACCAGTGGGTTTGTCTTAGGTTTGGGGGGGTTTGTAGGATGTGGCGGACGCTGCCGAGTCCCGCGGTGGCTGGGCCCTGCAGATGCCAGGGCGAGAAAAAAAAAACCCAATCCGCCGATTGTGACTAAGGGGTTTGCATGTTATTGGGTGGGGGGTTGCAATATGCGGCACATATGTGATAAAAGCAAGGGAATCTGCCTTGCCCTGCTACCGTGGGGCCCGAAAGATGCCCGGGCAAGGAAAAAAAACCCCATACCCCCAAGTGTGAATAGGGGGTTTGTATGTTATTGGGGGGGGTTTGAGAGATGGGGCACACGTGTGAGAGAAGAAAGGGAATCTTCCGGGCCCCGCTACCACAGGGCCCGGCAGATGCCCGGGCAAGTAAAAAAAAAACCCGAACCCCTAGTGTCACTAGGGGGTTTGTCGGATATTGGGGGGGAGGGGGGGTTTGGCGCACCCTGTCGCGAGTTTTGGAGTTCGCATTGCGACCTCCAAAAGTCGCGACAGGGTTACAACTGACATCGACGATGCTAGTGTCAGTGTCGCCCACTTCACCCTCGAAGTCGGCGAAGTCCGACTTCGAGGGCGTGGGTACAGTTGTTTTTTTCTTTTTTTCGTTTTTGCGCACACGGCGAAAACCATAGGCACCGATGTCTTCTCGTTTTTTACTATGGACACCGCATGGGTTCCGTTTTTCACTTTGGACACCGCGTGCAGTTCGTTTTCAACTATGGACTTCGCGGATCTATCGACCGAAACGATGGACTCCAGAGTATTTATGCCCTTTTCTGATTGGCTGGTGATCTGAGTAACAAGCTCTACAGAGCTGGGGGGGAGCTAGAACCTGGAGGGTCTCCCATTGTTGTTCATTCTTGATTACTAATCAGTCACTTCCAGTTTTCAGCTGCTTTCTGGCGGTAACTCTGGTGCGCGCATCTCTGAGCAACAAACCCACAGCTCACAGACTTGGACTCTAGAGCAGCAGACTGAGGGGACAACAGACTTATGCAACGAGCGTGGAAGCCTGAACATGCATCAACAATGCTGTTGCCTCAACCTGCTCCATAGCCTCCAGCTACGTGATCTCCGTCATTTGGGTTGGCACGGACATGCAGCGTGCTGATTTCTTGACGAAGGCACTAGCTCGCGGAGAGTTCCTGGTGGTCATTCATTATGTTGGACGTCGCCCCTTGCCTGAGAGTGGTTGAGTGTGGGGTGTGGTTGTGTCTGTGTCACATTTGTCATTGCACCAGTTGTTGTACTCGCCTCAGTACTGCACGCGTATGGACATGCGTACCTTTGGGTCATGGGGGAGTGTTGTGATTTGTGACGTTCCTGTTGACCTGTACAGTTTCCTCCGACCATTCGGCCGTGTCCATACTCGTGCAGATCCCTGATGCGGACCCTGGTGGCACTGATGCATCATCTGGTGGCAGACAACCAGCCTGGAGCTGACCGACGACCGTTCCAGATCTCTGGATACTACCGAGGACCTCCAGCAGTTATTCTGCAGCACGCGGGGGTTTATCGGTGGACTGGCCGTGGGCCCGATTTGCATGTTTTTGCATTGTGTATCCACCGTCTGATGACGGATGCATGCATGTGACCAGTCGTAGCGTCTGGCTTTTGATTTTGCACATATAGGTTTAGACGGCGCAGCATTCCGATATGTCTACGCAGAGTTACGACCAAAACAATGGTTTTGGGCCGGTTTTAGGACAAATCTTGCACTGCCGCGTGCGACACCCCCCGTATGCCGCGGCAGGTACTTATGCCATGGACTTGTCATTTGTCATTTCTCTCTGCAAATGCTATTGAAGCATTCCGAAACTTTGCCTTGTGTCTTCTAGCCAGACCCTTGCCATTGTGTCCACGACATGTGACCGTCGCCACCATCTTACCAGGCAGTGACTCCCAATCAGAAGCTGTGTCGCTAGGAAGCTTCCACACATCTCCTCTTCTCTTGCTCTCTTGCTAGCTTCTCTAGCAACCCTTTACTGCCTACAGTTCGCCCACCTGATGTTTAGGACAATGTTTGTAGCAAAGGCGATGTCAGGAGACTTCAAAGCACCACCTCATTAAACAAGTTTCCTGGCCTCATGTCACCATCACCATGCTGTGATTTGTGACGTTCTTGTACAGTCTACTGTGACCACTCGGCCGTGTCCATACTCATGCAGATCACTGAGGCGGGCCCTGGTGACACCGGTGCGATGACTGGCAGCGGACTACCAGCTTGGAGCTGGCCGACTACCGTTCCAGAGCCCCGGACACTACCGGGACTCCCTGCTATTCTTCTGCAGCTTGCAGGAGTCTTTTCGACGGACTGGCCATGAGCCCAATTTGCATGTTTTTGCATTGCGTGTCCAGCGTTTGATGATGGATGCATGAATGTGACCAGTCGTAGCGTCCGTCTTGTGATCCTGCACGTATAGGTTAAGACGGCGTAGCATTCTGACATGTGTGCGCAGAGTTATGGCCAAAACAATGGTTTTGGGCCGGTTTTAGGACAGCTCTTGGACCGCCGCGTGCGACACCCGCTGTGCACCGCGGCAGGTATTCATGCCATGGACCTGTCATTTTTCATCTGTCTGTGCAAATGCTATTGAAGCATTCAGACACTTTGCCTTGTGTCCCCTAGCCAAACTGTTGTTGTTGCGTGCACGAGTTGTGACTATCGTCACCGTCTGATCAGACACTGACGCCTGGTCAACGGGAGTGTTGCTAGGAAGCTTCCTTGCATCTCCTTATGGTATCACAGCAGTGAGATAGTTCTTACTGAGCTGCGCACCAGAGACACAGCAAAGCAGCAACAGTGAGAGTCACCGCTGTAGCAGATCCACTGGGGCCTGTGGAAGACAGCTGGTCACCGTCGACGCAACCCACACCCATCACGTGAGACCGTAGCAGCGGCGTTGCCACCGTGCCAGCAGCAGCATAGCAACAGAGTAGCAGCATAGCAACAGAGCAGCAGCAACAGCAGCGGCAGCAGCAGCGCCGTAGCAGTAGCTACAACAGCACGTGGCGGTTGCAGCGAGTGCAGCCGCCGTCCGTAGCCGTAGCGGCGGCCGCGACAACAGCAGCGCAGCGGCAGCAGCGGCGGCAACAGCAGACGCAGCAACAGCAGCGCAGTAGTGGCAACAGTAGCAGCGCGCGGCGGCGTCAGCGAGCAACAGCCGCAGCGCATAGCAGCAGCAGTGGCATTGTGCAGCCGCTGCTGCCACTGCTGCGCACGCAGCCACGCACCTGCTGATGCAGCTGACAGCACAGCTGCAGCAACAGCTGAGCGGAAGCTGCTGCGCAGCTTCCGTGCAGCCGCCGCGGAGCGGCTTCATGCTCGCGCAGAAGCGCAAGAAAGAGAAAAAACAAAGAAATAGGAGGGGGAGTCGAGCTGAAGTCAGGATTTTTGCTTGCTGACGTTATCAGGTCGTGTTGACGTCAGCAACCACCTGCTGACATCAGCACCATGCTTAGCCAAATCTTTGGCCGAACAATAAAAACTTTCCAGGGTCTCAATGCCTCGAGAAACGCTGACGCTTTTGCAATCCGACAAACCTGACATGTCGACCCATACCGAGAGGCGACATGAACTCGTCTGACAACAAAGGGAAGGGGACAGGTGATCCCTCCTCCTCTTCTTGTGGGGTCCTGAGCCCACGCTCGCAGGCCATTGAACACCGACGGAGCCAGCAGGATGAGATGCGTCGCATACAGTGGAAGCAGACTGATGCCATCCGCACGCAGATTGATCTTATGCGTGCCCAGTCCACGGTCCTACGGCAGGTTTCCGAGGGAGCTACCGGCGTCGCGATCTCTACACAACAGTCGACTCAGGCACCCGTGACAGGATCTAGACATGACCCACCACCTCCAGACCTCGTGGATGATAGTCCATTCATGCCAAGCATGACAGGCGACTCCCTGGATCTTGAGATTCGGGTTCTTCAAGAGCGCCTCTGCCAGCTACAGACGGGCACCAGATCTCCTCCGATTCCTCCGATACGATCGTCGCCCTACTATCCCCGTGACTATCCCCTTCCAGGAGTCTTCCCCATCCCTTGTCCTCCTCGGTCTGCGGTTGCTCTCCCCACTGAGTGGCAACCCAAGGACTTTGAGACACCACCTCCACGGTACATGAGTGAGGACGGCTTCGACTACTGGAAGATCCTCTTTCAGGTTTGGGTTGCTTGAGAGGGAGTGTGGCCCTACTACCACAGCCTGTATCAGCCTACAAACCAAGCACAGGTGCTGACAGCAGCCAGGGCAATGCGTGAACTCCTTGATGCCATGCCACACGAGACCGTCGTTGATTTTCGCCCCTTCCTTGGCGAGTCCGGCACTGGCACCAGCACCGATCCACGCGGATGTTGGGATTTGGCCTTATCCCTACTGGCCACAGAGACGCACGCCACTCGTGCAGCACACATTCGTGCCTTCCACTCTCTCTGCTAGGGTCCTTCAGAGCGTGCAGCCGATTACTGGCGACGCGCCATGCGCATCTACACGCGCCTTGGGACCTCAGGAGGCACACAACTGTGGGTGCTCCGTACGATGATGCTCAGAGTTCGCCTTGAGTACACTGACATCTTCACACGGTAGAGAAACGCTGTCCTTGAGCCGTTTTCAGCCACTCTGCAGCTTCTCCCCTGGGCACATCAGCTCTTCCTCCAGGTGACTTCAGCCCGCGAGGTAGCCGTGGCCCATCAGGAGACTTCTCTTGATGCAGTAGTCGTCGTATCACCACCATCTTCACTCCTGCAGTCTCCTTCTTCATCCTCCATCACGTCCTCATCTTCCTCCTTACTTTGGCCCTGCCCACACCCACTCAGACACAGGGTGTTGCAGTAGTAGCTTAGGGGAAGAAGAAGAAGGGGAAGCGTTGATCAGGTGAGCAGCAGTCATAGCAGCACTCGTCATCCAGTGGTAGCAGTGGACGTTCTGTTCACTACTACAACTGTGGAGGCGCCCATCGCTACACCGAGTGCCAGCAGCCGCTCGACTGGGCGCGGATTACACGTGGGCTCCAAGCTGCACACGCCCTCCGTTCCACGTCCAGCACGTTATCCTCGCCATCCTCCAGACGCATGGCGGCCATGACTACAGCTGTTCTCGCTTCCTCACCGGTGAGTAGCAGTGATCCGGACCCACGCGACTGCACCATTGTTGAGCTCCAACACCTTCTGGCGCTCCGCTTTCAGGGAGGTGCGAGTGTGTTGTCATCGTTGGGTGGTCCACAGACTGTCTGTCCGTCCGATCTTGTGGCTCGTGACGACGCGTGTGGGGGAGCACCGTCAGCATGTGATGATGATGGGCCTGACTGTACCGATTGGGTTCATGAGTCTCATCTTTGTGTCCTGCATCGTTCCTCCCCACTGACGTCTCAGCGTCCCTCTGATGCCGAGTGTTCCATTGCCCATTGTATAGTGACGTCCACCAGTCGTGACTCCGGTAGCACTTGGATCATCGATTTTGGTGTCACTCATCACATGACGTGTCGTCGTAATGATTTTGTTGTCCTCGGTCCTGTCACGTCTGTCCGTTCCGTCCATACAGGCTCTAGTCAGTCCTTGCCAGTCCATGGTGTTGGGGTTGTATGTTTCGACGGTCCGTCAGGCCCCTTGTACCTTTCCGACGTGTTGTTTGTGCCTGATCTTGAGCTCAGCCTGCTTTATGTGCGTGCTTGCACACTGATGGGTCTCTTTGTGGTGCATACCGCAGACTCAGCGACTGTGACTGCTACTGACACTCACAGCGTTGTCCTTCGTGCCTCAGTCGTCGATCCTGTATCGCGTCTCTCAGACCTCCTCCCCTTGCTCTCCTTCCTCCTCCGGTCGGGTCTTTGTCACTGGTGTTCTTTCTCCGGAACACGAGCGGTTGCTTCATCACTGTCTGTGTCACATGGGCTCCGATACTGTGTCAAAGCTCATTCGGACACAGCCAGCTCTCGGTCTTGATGCGGCTTCTCTCGAGAAGCCACCCAAGACCGACTGTCTCTTTTATGGTCACGGGAAGATGCACCGATGCACCTACCCTGACTCTCGTTCATGAGCGCTTTGACCTCTCGAGCTAGTTCACTCAGACCTTCTCGGTCCTCTTCCGGTTGAGTCCCTATCTGATCGGGGCCGGTATGTTCTGACTCTGACTGACGACTTTACCCGGATGCAGTGGGTCTACAGCCTGCATCAGAAGAGCGGCGCCGCCCTTGCGGTTTGACTCTGGCTAGTGATGGCAGAGCATTTGTCACATCACATGCTACATACTTTGCGCTCGGATCGCGGCGGTGAGTTCCTTGGCGAGATGGACGGATTCTTTGCTGAGCCCGGGATTTTTCACCAGGTCTCCGCTCCTGCTACCCCTAAGCAGAACGGTGTTTCCGAGCGCTGGAACCGCACCATGGAGGATGCGGTTTGAGCTATGCACTCTGAGTGCAATCTCACTGAGTCCTTTGTCTTTGAGGGTTTCACCTACATGACTTGGGTCTGGAACCGCCTCCCGCACGGTCCGCTTCCGAACCATATTACACCGTATAAGCTCTGGTCTGGACACCGTGCTGACCTTCGTCTCGCTCGCGTCTGGGGATCCCTGGCCTCCGTGTGGTACACCGAGGACCAGCAGGGGTCCAAGGTCTCACCTCGGGGCCGCTTGTGTGCCTTCGTAGGCATTTCCCCCGGTCGAAGGCCTGGCGCTTCTGGGACCCTACTCTTTGTCACATCATTAAGTCACGCGATGCGCTCTTTTTCGAGTCTCTCACCTAGTGTGACCTGACTTCGATCACGGCACTCTCCGCCACACATGTTCCTACCTGTGAGGGTTCTCAACGGATGGGGGAGACTTCTACGTGAGCAAGCACCTCTCACCAGACTGATGTGTCCGTTGAAGACCCCTTCACCTCTCGGTCTCTGGCCCTTGATGACCCGACGATCATCGCCGTCGGTCCAGAGACCTCGCCCGTACAGCCTGTTACACGCCCCATAGGTGCCCCTCCTTCTGTTCCCGTGCCTACTTCTGCGCCAGTACCTGCGTCTGCTGGCACTCCTGTTTCTGTGTTTGGTCCAGTCTTGCCTGCTCCTATTGTCACACCCAACCCCGTGTCCCCCACACACACATCTCCTCGCACGACATCACCGGCTGCCTTGCCTCAGCCCCCACCAGCTGTGGTCGTGCCTGTCCCTGAGCTTGAGGTGCGCCCCACGAGCTCAGGTTACTCCCGTGATCCCGGTGGCCGTCTTCGACCACTGGATTCCAGAGCTCAACGAGCGTCGAGCCCCGCACCCAGGCGCCCCTCTCGCAGCATGGCAAGTGGCGACCCCGGCACAAAGGCCCTAGGCCTGAGTGTCCGCACTGAGCTCACAGAGGTACATCCAGCGTGCCCCGTGGGGCACGATCTCATCACTCGCAAGTTCCATATCGCTTGTGATGCAGCAGCTGATCTTGTGGTCGTCAGGCTAAGCACCGAGGCGTGTGCCCTTGCCACGCAGAGCTCTTCCCCTATGGTGCCCCACCTGGGCACCCCAGGGGAAGCTCTCTCATCACAGTATGCTGACGCTTGGCCTGCTGCCTGAGAGGATGAGCTTTGCGCTATCCGACAGCACAGAGTGTACAAGCTTATCGACCTTCCGCCTGGGAGGAAGGCTATTCAGGTCAAGTGGGTCTTTCGCAAGAGAGTTAAGTCAGATGACTCACTGGAATGCTACAAGGCCCGCTTGGTCGTCAAGGGGTACTCTCACATTGAGGGCTTCGATTACACTGACACTTTTGCCCCTGTCGGTCGCATGACCTCAGCTGGAGCTCTGTTCGGTGTAGTGGCTCAGCATGACTGGGAACTGCACTAGATGGACGTGAACAATGCATTCCTGCATGGCTCTATGGATGAGGAGATTTACGTGGCTCAGCAACCCGGCTTTGAGGATGGTGACAAGGTCTGGCGCTTGCGCAAGTCCTTGTACGGCCTCAAGCAGTCTCTGCAGTGTTGGAACCGGGAGATCACCGGCACTTTGACTCGTGCGGGATATGTACAGAGCGAGGCAGATCCTCTCTCTTGATCCTACCGACACCCGAGCGGTTCACCGCCATCCTGGTCTATGTCGATGACCTTCTGGTCGCGTCTCCGTCAGTGGAAGCTGTGAATGAGGCCAAGGATGTCCTCCAGATTGCCTATGGGATGAAGGATCTCGGTCCTGCATCAGTGTTTCTTGGTATGGAGATCGTGCGAGATCGCAAGCGTCGGACACTGTTGCTTCATCAGGCCCGATACGCACGAGTCGTGGGGGAGCGTTTTAGCGATCTCCTTGGTGTAGTGCCCACCGCTTCCACGCCTCTTACGCCCGATGGGCAGGATACCCTGAAGGTGGATGATCCCACACAGCTGGGGGAGACAGTGGACGTGACCTTGTACCTCCGTCTCATCGGATCTCTGATGTACCTCGCCACTACCACACGTCTGGACATCGCTTTCGCTGTCAACCTCCTCCCACAGTTTTCGCAGTCCACGTGCTAGAGCCCTTCACGTTGTTGTACGAGTGGTGCGGTACGTGGTCTCCACGCCGTACCTCGGACTCTGCTTTCGTCGCCGTTCGATGGTCCTTGACGGCTACACTGACAGCGACTGGGCCTAGAGCCCAGATGGACACAGCCATACCGGCTACGTCTTCCTGCTCGGCGGTACCACTCTGTCTTGGCGTAGCGGGAAGCAGGGCTGCATCGCACGTAGCTTGTCGGAGGCAGAGTACGTTGCTTTGGACGCAAGGGCTACTGAGGCGGTATGGCTACAACGCCTGTTTCTTGAGCTTGGTCAGTCAGTACCCGCCATTGTGCTTCGTTACGACAACCAGAGTGCTCTCGCCATTACAGAGAACTCTGGTGTCTTTCACGCTCGCATGAAGCACATTGCGGTTGAGCATCACTTTGTGCGTGATCCGGTGGAGCGACAGGTGATCTCCGTGATGTGGGTTGGCACTGACATGCAACGTGCTGATTTCTTGACGAAGGCACTAGCTCGCGGAAAGCTCCTGGTGGCCATTCGTTCTGTTGGGCTTCGCCCCATGCCTGCGCGTGGTTTAGTGTGGGATGTGTGTCCGTGTCCCATCTGTTTTACACTCACTATTGTACTTGTCCCATTGCTGCACGTGTATGGACATGCGTACCATTGGGTCATGGGGGAGTGTTGTGATTTGTGACGTTCTTGTACAGTCTACTGTGACCACTCGGCTGTGTCCATACTCGTGCAGATCACTGAGGCGGGCCCTGGTGACACCGGTGTAACGACTGGCGGCGGACTACCAGCTTGGAGCCGGCCGACCACCGTTCCAGAGCCCCGGGCATTTGGAGCTGTGCGCCACGGCAGGTATTCACGCCACAGACCTGTCATCTGTCGCCTCTCTCTGCAAATGCTATTGAAGCATTCAGACACTTTGTGTTGTACCCCCTAACCAAACTCTTGCCGTTGCGTGCACAACTTGTGATTATCGCCTCCATCTGTCCAAGCATTGACTCCTGGTCAATGGGAGTGCTGCTACGAAGCTTCCTTACATCTTTTCATACTAAGCGTACCCCAATTGTGAACATCTCTGGGTTCCTACCTGCCCCCTCATTTTATGTGAGTGGTTACACTAGTTTCCTGATGAATTTGGCCAACAAAGGGTGTTGAGTTACCCCTCTGGTTCTCTCTCTGGCATATCCACCATTGATGAAGGCATGTGGAGACCGCCTTCTCTCCCCCTACATTGAACCGGGGATGCCAAGGTTCCAACAAAAGCATTACCTTCGTCCTTGAATCAGTCTAATCATGTGCAGTGCAAGCCAATGAACGAGATTTGTGAATATGTACACACCATGTTTTCACCCTGTTTCCCAAGCAGTCACAAGGTGCCACATACTTCTGTGCGTGAAACGTCACGCCATGGACGCAACTTTCTCGCAGAGTCTACACGGCAGACTGGAGAACCCGAGCGCAATAGCCCGGGTGAAGTTCCCCCACACGCCGCATGCTCGCCACGCGTGGTACCGCATGTACCGCACTGCAGCACGAGCACAGCAGCCAACAAACAAGACAAAACACACCGAGCGGAGCAGGATGCTAAGCACGGCGTCGACGCGTCCCAGCGGGCTGTCTCAAACCCATGACACATGACTGTCTCAGCAGAAAGCATCACGAGTCTCCACCCCCACACGTGACGTCTAAGCGGCCGTCAACCGACACGACTGTCTGGACTATGGCATGGGAACATCGAAGACATCTTGGGAAATGTCTGAGAGCAGGGAGATAGTCCACAGTAGGCAACGCCTACTGTGGAGCTTTCCTCCCAGAAACCCTCATGCACACAGTGACGCGCAGAAATGCGTGTGCTGTTTGCGCAAATGCATTTCTACGTGTGCTCTTTTGCACGTGCATTTCCAAAAAAAAGGCGCATGCGGAAATGCACGAGCGAGAGGCGGAGGTAGATTACGGCACACACGGAAGCACACATGGAAAGCACAAATGGAATTTCACGTGCGAAAAAGCGCAGATGGAAAATTCATGTGCTGAAAAAGCACACGCGGAAGCCGTCTCCACAGACACACCTGGGTCACTGTGGATGGCTCTGATGGTGCTCGTCAGCTCCTCCCACGACTTGAACTTGGAGAGGTCTATGAACGAGTCTGGAGGCGCAAAGCTTGCCACGTCTGGCGCGCCCAGGTAGATGGGCACAGCACCTGAAGACGAAGCGGTGGCAGGAAAGGGCAGGTGGTGGACAAGGCTGGGTGGCAGACAAAAGAAAGAAAGAGAAAAGTGCGGCAGACAAAGCAAAGGCAGACAAGGGATAGGCATCTGGAGTC
>SZWC01012061.1:41742-56201 GCA_023375785.1 Penium margaritaceum
TGCAGCAGATTCAGATGAGCCAACGTCATACAAGGAGGCCATGGCTGCACCGGATGCAGCAGATTGGGCGCAAGCCGTGCAGCAGGAGATACAGTCGCAGCTGGACAACGGCATGTGGGAGCTGACTCAGCGTCCACCAGGACGTAAGGTGATCAAGTGCAAGTGGGTTTTCAAGAAGAAGCGGGGAGCAGATGGTAACCTGGAAAAGTACAAGGCAAGGCTGGTCGCCAAGGGCTACTCGCAGCAGGAGGGCATCGACTACACACAAACTTTTGCCCCTGTTGCAAAGTTTGCCTCTGTGCACACGCTCCTCTCTTATGCAGCAGCTGAGGACATCAAGGTTCACCACATGGATGTCAAGACGGCATTCTTGAATGGTGACTTGGAGGAGGAGATCTACATGGAGCTGCCGGAGGGGTTCGTTATCGATGGCCAGGAGCACCTGGTCTGCAAGCTGCAAAAATCGCTGTACGGCCTCAAGCAAGCGTCGCGTGCTTGGAACCAGAAGTTGGATGCGGCGTTGCAGTGCATGGGGTTTGAACGCAGCGAGTGTGACTATAGTGTGTATCACTGGCAGCATGAGCATGAGATCCTCATCATCATTGTCTATGTGGATGACATGCTCCTCCTTTCCAGCAGCATGTCTGCACTGCAGGAGTTCAAGGAAGCCATGTAGGAGCGCTTCCGGATGTCTGATCTCGGGGAGGCATCATACTTCCTCGGTATCCAGATCACGCGTGTCCGCAAGTCACCCTCTCTCGCACTGCAGCAGAGCCGCTACATCAAAGATGTTTTGCAGCGGTTCGGCATGGAAGAGGAAAAACCCATCGGCACGCCGCTGGAGATGCGGCAGTACCTCGTGAGCTTCAATGGAGAAGCAAATGCAGTTGAGCGGCAGAAGTACCAGAGCGCGTCGGCAGTCCCATGTACCTGATGGTGGCAACCAGGCCGGACCTCGCACAGGCTGTGAGCGCTGTGAGCCAGCACTTGGCTAATCCCGGACCGGAGCACCAGAAGGCAGTGAAGCCGATCTTCCGCTACGTTGCTGGAACCATCAACATCGGCATCACCTACAACGGCAATGACAACAGCATCATCGGCTACACAGACGCAGATTGGGCTTCAAACCCTGAGGACCGCAACTCCATCTCTGGACATGTGTTCCTCATGAATGGTGGGGCCATCAGCTGGNAGTCGCTGATTTCTGCACCAAGCCAGTGACCCGTGAGAAGCAGCAGTTCTGCATGAAGGCATGTGGACTCATCCCACTCTGACATCGGCAAAGTGGGAGATTGTTGGAAAAGGAGCCATCCGGCTCAGTTTCAGGTCCACAGGAGCAAGTTCCAGGAAAGTACCAGATGCTTGCTCCGATCATCAATCCAACTTTACCATTGGAAAGATCAGGTGGCAAAATGTCTACGGTCCAAGTTTGAGGCCGATCCAACGGTCGGATTGGGAGATATGAATTTTCGTAGTTTCCGGGGTCATCGATCGTCGATATCCGGGTGACCAAGGGCGATGGCTCCATGCCTTAGCCTGAGATAAGAAAAAGGCAAGAGGTCCAGGGTCAAGACCTGATGGGAGAAATATCCAAAAAAGGTCCTTGGTCTTAGGATTGCCTTGTAAGAGTTTGCTGACTAGGATAAAGGTACCTCTCCTTACTTCTTAGGTGAGGTGAGATCCTTGTGTACTAGCCATGGACACATGGCGATTCTCCATGGGTTTGTGGGTTATGTGACCACTAGAAGTGTGCCATGAGAGCATTCTCTAGCTCTCTAGGTCGTGTGTGAGTGGTCAGCCTGATTACTAGGCTGATTTCCTCCCTTGTGTGAGATTATGGACTCTAGTGTGTGAGCCTTAGCCTCAATGGCTAAGTGGTGTGGCTTGTGAGAGGGCTGACTTGCCCAAGCTATAGCTCTATATGTACTCCATTATTTTGAGTGATTGAACAACCATTCTTCAGTACAAGTGATGCCCTTCCAATCACACATGCTCGCTGCTCCAAGGCTCCCTCTCTCCTCAAGTTCCAACAGCCATCACCCATGGTCACCCGGATATCAGGGGTCCATGACCCTGAAAACTTCAAAAATTCATATATCGCAATCTGACCGTTGGATTGGCCTCAAACTTTAACCGTAGACATTTTGCTACCTGATTCTAGGATTGGTTAAGTTAGTTGGACCATCGGAGCAGGCATCTTGTACTTTCGTGGAACTTGCTCTTGTGGACCTGAAGCTAAGCCGGATGGCTCCTTTTCCAATAACCTCCTGCCTTGCCATAGTCAGAAAGGGTTGAGTCCACATGCTTTCATGTAGAACTGCTGTTTCTCACGGGTCACTGGCTTGGTGCAGAAATCAGCAACCTCCTTGCTGGTCGGACTAAACTCCAGCTTGATTACACCCTCCTGCACCATGTGCCTGATGAAGTGATATGTGATGTCAATGTGCTTGGTGCATGCATGGTGCTCACGATTCTTGGCGAGTGCGATTGCGCTCTGGTTGTCGACGCGCATAGGAACTTGAACTGCTCTACTCCCACTCATCTCTGCCATGAGAACGTGAAGCCAAACTGCTTCTTTGGCTCCAAAGCTGAAAGAGACGTACTTAGCTTCCATGCTTGAGGTGGCCACAACCACCTGCCGCTTGCTGCACCAGCTGATGGCTCCACCATTCTTGAGGAACACATGTCCAGAGATGGACCTATGTTCCTCAAGGTTTGAAGCCCAATCTGCGTCTGTGTAGCCGATGATGCTCTTGTCGTTGCTGTTGTAGGTGATGGTGATGTTGATGGTTCTAGCAAGGTAGCAGAAGATCTGCTTCACTGCCTTCTGGGGCTCAGGTCCGGGATTGGCCATATGATGGCTCATGGCGCTAACAGCTTGTGCGAGGTCCAGCCTGGTTACAACCATGAGGTACATAAGGCTGCCGACGGCATTCCGGTACTTCTGCTCTTCAGCTGCATCTGCTTCTCCATTGAAGCTTACAAGGTACTGCTGCGTCTCCAGCGATGTGCCGATGGGTTTCGCCTCTGCCATGCCGAACCGCTGCAAGTCATCCTTGATGTAGCGGCTCTACTACAACGAGAGAGAGCGTGATTTGCGGTCACGCGTGATCTGGATACCGAGGAAGTATGATATGTCCCCAAGATCAGACATCTGGAAGCGCTCCTGCATGGCCTCCTTGAACTCGGGCATTGCAGACATGTTGTTGGAAAGGAGGAGCATGTCATCCACATAGACGATGATGATGAGCACCTCATGACCATGCTGCTAGCGATATACGCTGTAGTCACACTCACTACACTCAAACCCCATGCACTGTAACGCCGCATCCAACTTCTGGTTCCAAGCACGTGACGCTTGCTTGAGGCCGTATAGCAACTTCTGTAGCTTGCAAACCAGATGCTCCTGGCCATCCATGACGAACCCCTCCGGCTGCTCCATGTAAATCTCCTCCTCTAGGTCACCGTTTAGGAATGCCGTCTTGACGTCCATGTGGTGGACCTCAAAGTCCTCTGCTGCTGCGTAGGAAAGGAGCGTACGCACAAGGGTAAACTTTGCAACAGGAGCAAAGGTTCCCGTGTAGTTGATGCCTTCCTGCTGCAAGTATCCCTTGGCGACCAGCCTTGCTTTGTGTTTTTCCAGGTTGCCATCTGCTCCCCGCTTCTTCTTGAACACCCACTTGCACTTGATCACCATACGTCCAGGTGAACGCTCAATCAGCTTCCACGTACCGCTGTCGAGCTACGGTAGTATCTCCTTGTGTAGAGCTTGCGTCCAATCTACCGCATCTGGTGACGCCATGGCCTCCTAATACGATGTCGGCTCATCGAAGTCTGCTATAACTGTGACATTCATCTGGTCTGGTTTCTGGAGCATCTAGAAATGCTCNCTAGCCATGGACACATGGCGATTCTCCATGGGTTTGTGGGTTATGTGACCACTAGAAGTGTGCCATGAGAGCATTCTCTAGCTCTCTAGGTCGTGTGTGAGTGGTCAGCCTGATTACTAGGCTGATTTCCTCCCTTGTGTGAGATTATGGACTCTAGTGTGTGAGCCTTAGCCTCAATGGCTAAGTGGTGTGGCTTGTGAGAGGGCTGACTTGCCCAAGCTCTAGCTCTATATGTACTCCATTATTTTGAGTGATTGAACAACCATTCTTCAGTACAAGTGATGCCCTTCCAATCACACATGCTCGCTGCTCCAAGGCTCCCTCTCTCCTCAAGTTCCAACAGCCATCACCCATGGTCACCCGGATATCAGGGGTCCATGACCCTGAAAACTTCAAAAATTCATATATCGCAATCTGACAGTTGGATTGGCCTCAAACTTGGACCGTAGACATTTTGCTACCTGATTTTACGATTGGTTAAGTTAGTTGGACCATCGGAGCAGGCATCTTGTACTTTCGTGGAACTTGCTCTTGTGGACCTGAAGCTAAGCCGGATGGCTCCTTTTCCAATAACCTCCTGCCTTGCCATAGTCAGAAAGGGTTGAGTCCACATGCTTTCATGCAGAACTGCTGTTTCTCACGGGTCACTGGGTTGGTGCAGAAATCAGCAACCTCCTTGTTGGTCGGACTAAACTCCAGCTTGATTGCACCCTCCTGCACCATGTGCCTGATGAAGTGATATGCGATGTCAATGTGCTTTGTGCATGCATGGTGCTCACGATTCTTGGCAAGTGCGATTGCGCTCTGGTTGTAGACGCGCATAGGAACTTGAACTGCTCTACTCCCACTCATCTCTGCCATGAGAACGTGAAGCCAAACTGCTTCTTTGGCTCCAAAGCTGAAAGAGACGTACTCAGCTTCCATGCTTGAGGTGGCCACAACCACCTGCCGCTTGCTGCACCAGCTGATGGCTCAACCATTCTTGAGGAACACATGTCCAGAGATGGACCTATGTTCCTCAAGGTTTGAAGCCCAATCTGCGTCTGTGTAGCCGATGATGCTCTTGTCGTTGCTGTTGTAGGTGATGGTGATGTTGATGGTTCCAGCAAGGTAGCAGAAGATCTGCTTCACTGCCTTCTGGGGCTCAGGTCCGGGATTGGCCATATGATGGCTCATGGCGCTAACAACTTGTGCGAGGTCCAGCCTGGTTACAACCATGAGGTACATAAGGCTTCCGTCGGCATTCCGGTACTTCTGCTCTTCAGCTGCATCTGCTTCTCCATTGAAGCTTACAAGGTACTGCTGCGTCTCCAGCGATGTGCCGATGGGTTTCGCCTCTGCCATGCCGAACCGAAGCAAGTCATCCTTGATGTAGCGGCTCTGCTGCAACGAGAGAGAGCGTGATTTGCGGTCACGCGTGATCTGGATACCGAGGAAGTATGATACGTCCCCAAGATCAGACATCTGGAAGCGCTCCTGCATGGCCTCCTTGAACTCGGGCATTGCAGACATGTTGTTGGAAAGGAGGAGCATGTCATCCACATAGACGATGATGATGAGCACCTCATGACCATGCTGCTAGCGATATACGCTGTAGTCACACTCACTACACTCAAACCCCATGCACTGTAACGCCGCATCCAACTTCTGGTTCCAAGCACGTGACGCTTGCTTGAGGCCGTATAGCGACTTCTGTAGCTTGCAAACCAGATGCTCCTGGCCATCCATGACGAACCTCTCCGGCTGCTCCATGTAAATCTCCTCCTCTAGGTCACCGTTTAGGAATGCCGTCTTGACGTCCATGTGGTGGACCTCAAATTCCTCTGCTGCTGCGTAGGAAAGGAGCGTACGCACAAGGGTAAACTTTGCAACAGGAGCAAAGGTTCCCGTGTAGTTGATGCCTTCCTGCTGCAAGTATCCCTTGGCGACCAGCCTTGCTTTGTGTTTTTCCAGGTTGCCATCTGCTCCCCGCTTCTTCTTGAACACCCACTTGCACTTGATCACCATACGTCCAGGTGGACGCTCAATCAGCTTCCACGTACCGTTGTCGAGCTACGGTAGTATCTCCTTGTGCAGAGCTTGCGTCCAATCTACCGCATCTGGTGACGCCATGGCCTCCTAATACGATGTCGGCTCATCGAAGTCTGCTATAACTGTGACATTCATCTGGTCTGGTTTCTGGAGCATCTAGAAATGCTCAGCTTACCAGGCTTGTAGTGCACCCTTAGAGGGTACCTCCGACCTGGTGCTGGAGCGTTAGTAGGGGACAGATGCGCTGCTGCCGGCACAACTGCTTCTGCTGATGGTGGTACATCTTCTTCCTCTGCTTCTGTCGATGAGGCCGCTATATCTGCTGCATCAGACATGGGAGAGTAGACTGGTTCTCCCACTGTCATAGTGGAGGAAGGATCAGGAGAGACTGGGTTACGAAGGATACCTCCTCCCACTACCTTGTGAGCTGCTGTGTCTGTTGCCTCTTCATAGACAATGTTGGTGCCGATAGCATTGCTCTCATTGAAGACAACATCCCAGGAGATGATGACGTGGAGTGTATCCCTCTCGTAGAGGTGATACGCCTTGCTTGCTACGTTGTAGCCAATCATCAGCATCTGCACGATCTTCGCGTCCCACTTTTGTCGCTTCTCGTTTGGTACATGCATGTGTGCCAAGTTGCCAAACACGCGAAGATGATCCAGGCTCAGCTTCTTGCCGAACCTAGCCTCGTATAGCATCATCTGCTCTAGGGCCTTGGTTGGACTGCGGTTCTTGATGTACACCACAGTGGTTACTGCTTCCGTCCAAAAGTCGTAGGTGAGTCGAGGTGCGTGCAGCATGGAGCACGCTGATTCAATGATGGTGCACTTGGCGCGTTCTACTCTGCCGTTCTGCTACGGTGAGTATGGCGCGGTGCGCTGCGCCTTGATGCCTGCTACTGCAAGGAAGTCCTGGAACTCCTTGCTCAGGTACTCTCCTCCGCGGTCGCTGTGCAGTGCCTTGNAGAGCTTGCGTCCAATCTACCGCATCTGGTGACGCCATGGCCTCCTAATACGATGTCGGCTCATCGAAGTCTGCTATAACTGTGACATTCATCTGGTCTGGTTTCTGGAGCATCTAGAAATGCTCGGCTCACCAGGCTTGTAGTGCACCCTGAGAGGGTACCTCTGACCTGGTGCTGGAGCGTTAGTAGGGGACAGATGCGGTGCTGCCGGCACAGCTGCTTCTGCTGATGGTGGTACATCTTCTTCCTCTGCTTCTGTCAATGAGGCCGCTATATCTGCTCTATCAGACATGGGAGAGTAGACTGGTTCTCCCACTGTCATAGTGGAGGAAGGATCAGGAGAGACTGGGTTACGAAGGATACCTCCTCCCACTACCTTGTGAGCTGCTGTGTCTGCTACCTCTTCATAGACAATGTTGGTGCCGATAGCGTTGCTCTCATTGAAGACAACATCCCAGGAGATGATGACGTGGAGTGTATCCCTCTCGTAGAGGTGATACGCCTTGCTTGCTACATTGTAGCCAATTATCAGCATCTGCGCGATCTTCGCGTCCCACTTTTGTCGCTTCTCGTTTGGTACATGCATGTGTGCCAAGCTGCCAAACACGCGAAGATGATCCAGGCTCAGCTTCTTGCCGAACCACGCCTCGTATAGCATCATCTGCTCTAGGGCCTTGGTTGGACTGCGGTTCTTGATGTACACCACAGTGGTTACTGCTTCCGTCCAAAAGTCGTAGGTGAGTCGAGGTGCGTGCAGCATGGAGCACGCTGATTCAATGATGGTGCACTTGGCGCGTTCTACTCTGCCGTTCTGCTACGGTGAGTATGGCGCGGTGCGCTGCGCCTTGATGCCTGCTACTGCAAGGAAGTCCTGGAACTCCTTGCTCAGGTACTCTCCTCCGCGGTCGCTGTGCAGTGCCTTGATTTTGTTGCCAGTCTGGTTCTCCACCATGGCCTTGAACTCCTTGAACCTGTCAAAGCACTGGTCCTTGGAGGAAAGGAAGTACACAACAGTGTAACTGCTGAAATCATCAATGAAGGTGAGAAAATACCTATAACCTCCAAAGCTCTAGGTCTGCATCGGGCCACACAAGTCTGTGTCGACCAGCTCCAATACCTCCTTCGCGCGCTCTCCTGCTCCGGAGAACGCCTCGTAATACTTCTTTCCCTCCAAACAGCCGATGTNGGAAGTCCTGGAACTCCTTGCTCAGGTACTTTCCTTCGCGGTCGCTGTGTAGTGCCTTGATTTTGTTGCCAGTCTGGTTCTCCACCATGGCCTTGAACTCCTTGAACCTGTCAAAGCACTGGTCCTTGGAGGAAAGGAAGTACACAACAGTGTAACTGCTGAAATCATCAATGAAGGTGAGAAAATACCTATAACCTCCAAAGCTCTAGGTCTGCATCGGGCCACACAAGTCTGTGTCGACCAGCTCCAATACCTCCTTTGCGCACTCTCCTGCTCTGGAGAACGCCTCGCAATACTGCTTTCCCTCCAAACAGCCGATGTACAACTACTGCTCAAACTTAGAGATCGTGGATGTGTCACGCACCATCTGCTTCGTAAACACTTGCTGGAAGGCACTAATGCCGATGTGGCCATAGCGCGCATGCCAGATTTTGCCATCTATGGTCCACACCACTGTTGCATGGCTCTGATCGCGCGGGATCTTGGTCGTCTCCAGCAGGCGGTACATATTGCCTTCTTTGACCGACCTGGCCAACCCCTCTCCTGTTTCCTTGTCGGGGATGTAGCCATTGTCATCGTAAAGGATGACGCGCAGTCCTGTGTTGGTGAGAGAGGACATTGAGAGAAGGTTGAACGCAGCATCAGGCACATACAGTACGCCATGGAACACTCCCACTTCAATGCCACGCGGGGTCTCCAACCACATCTCCACAA
This sequence comes from Penium margaritaceum, assembly GCA_023375785.1. Classification (NCBI taxonomy): domain Eukaryota; kingdom Viridiplantae; phylum Streptophyta; class Zygnematophyceae; order Desmidiales; family Peniaceae; genus Penium; species Penium margaritaceum. Next base: position 50,531 of record SZWC01012061.1, read on the forward strand.
TCCCAATCCCCTCTGCGTACACCACCCGATCATCACCCAAAGCAATCGGACGGGGAGGAATGGATAGCAGCTACGTAAACCATTCCTTGTGGTGCGTCAGACTCTTGGTACAACCCGAGTCCTTGTACCACGCCAGGTACAGCCGGAGGCGGTCGCGCACCTCCTTGGCGACGTTCATGTTGCCAAAATGGCGTACGCCAGTCTGGTTCCATTGCTATTGTTATTGCTTCTGTTGTTGACGTTATTGCGACTGTTTCTTCTGTTGCTTTGGAGACTGTTGCTTTTGCTGCTGCTGCTGCTATTCCTTCTGGTCCCTCCAGAACTTGAAGCACTCTTTCTTCTAGTGCCCCTCTTTTTTAGCAATAGTGCCTCTTGCCTTTCTTCTTGCCTCTCTGCTGCCCGAACTGCTGCTGCTGCTTGTTGCGTGAGCCCATGGCCATGAAAGCTGCTTCACGGCTGTTGCTGCCGCTATTGTGCTTTGACAATTGCGACGCAGTTCTACCTACACCAGGTGCGTGCAAATGAAGTCGAGGTCGAGTGTCGGCTGGCACTCCAACATCTCTGGCACTGTGTTATAGCTCGTTGGGAGGCTCCTCAGCAAGAGGAGGACAAAGCGCGTATCTTCCACAGGGTTGCCGGCCGCTTTAAGCTACTTCACCAACTCCTTTGCCTTGTCCAAGTACGCCTCCATCCCTTCGCCACCCTGCATTTTCAACGCCATCATCTTCTCCTCCAAAAGCATGAGGAATGCAGGATCCTTACCCTCATACTTCTTGCACAACGTCTCTCATTCCTTTTTTTGCAGTAACCTTGTCACTCACGTACAGAAGATGTGGATTGGAGATGGTATTGACAAGCAGCCCGTAGGCCTACCTGTCTTTCTTCTTCCACTCCTCATATGCCGCTGCTGCAGTTGTAGATGCACTTGCATCTGCTTCACCTTTTTTCGGCGTCTTTCCCGCCATCACCTCTGCTACGGTGATGCCTTTTGCCTGTGGAGGCGGAGTACGCTCGTCGCCACTCACCACCTCCCAAAAGCCCCTCTCCTGGAAAAAGAGGCGAGTACAGATCTTCCAAAAATTGAAGTAGGCGCGTCCTTCCACCCTCTCCAAGGGCTGGGCTGCTGTTACCACGCCTGCTGCTACCATTTTGAACCTTGGTGATGCTCAGCACAGCCCTTGAGTGGCAGCACTACCCCTGCTTCTACTATTGCTTCAGTCAGAAATCTATTTGACGGAAAATGGACTGTAGACGCCAGCAGACTGCAAGCTGGCTCAATCCCATGGAGAATCGCCATGTGTCCATGGCTAGCACACAAGGATCTCACCTCACCTTAAAAGTAAGGAGAGGTACCTTTATCCTAGTCAGCACACTCGAACAAGGCAATCCTAAGACTAAGGACCTTTTTGGATATTTCTCCCATCAGGTCTTGACCCTGGACCTCTTGCCTTTTTCTTTTCTCAGGCTACGGCATGGAGCCATGGCCCATGGTCACCCGGAAATGGGCGGTCGATGACCCCGAAAACTTCGAAAATTCATATCTCCTTACCTCCTTATCGATCCAACAGTCGGCTGTTGGATCGACCTCAAACTTGGACCGTAGACATATTGCCACCTGATCTTTCCACTGAAGAAGTTAGATCAACGATCGGAGTAGGCATCTGGTACTGGAACTCGCTCCTATGGACCTGAAACTGAGCCAGATGGCTCCTTTTCCAACAATCTCCCACTTTGCCGCAACCAGAGAAGGTTGAGTCCACATACCTTCATGCACAACTACTGCTTCTTGCAGGTCACTGGCTTGGTGCAGAAATTAGCGACCTGCTTGCTGGTTGGAGTAAACTCCAACTTGATAGCACCCTCCTGCACCATATGCCTGATGAAGTGATATGCGATGTCAATGTGCTTGGTGCATGCATGGTGCTCAAGATTCTTGGCGAGTGTGACTGCGTTGTGGTTGTCGACGCATAGAAGAATTGGAACTGCTGCACTCCCACTCATCTCTGCCATGAGACGTTAAAGTAAAACTGCTTCCTTGGCTTCCAAGCTGAGAGAGACGTACTCAGCTTCCGTGCTTGAGGTGGCCACGACCACTTGCCGCTTGCTGCACTAGCTGATGGCCCCATAATTCATGAGGAACACATGTCTCGAGATGGACTTACGGTCCTCAGGGTTTGAAGCCCAATCTGCATCTGTGTAGCCGATGATGTTGTTGTCGTTGTCATTGTAGGTGATGTCGATGTTGATGGTTCCAGCAAGGTAGCAGAAGATGTGCTTCACTGCCTTCTGGTGCTCATGTCCGGGGTTTGCCATGTGCTGGCTCACAGCGCTAACAGCATGTACAAGGTCCGGCCTGGTTGCCACCATCAGGTACAGGAGGCTGCCTACGGCGCTCTGGTATTTCTGCCGCTAAGCTGCATTTGCTTCTCCATTGAAGCGCACGAGGTACTGCCGCGTCTCCAGCAGTGTGCCGATGGGTTTTGTCTTTGCCATGCCAAACCGCTGTAAAACATCATTAATGTAACGGCTCTGCTGTAGCGAGAGAGAGCGTGACTTGCGGTCACACGTGATCTGGATACCGAGGAAGTATGATGCCTCCCCGAGATTAGACATCTAGAAGCGCTCCTACATGGCTTCCTTGAACTCCTACAGTGCAGACATGCTATTGGAAAGGAGGAGCATGTCATCCACATAGACGATGATGATGAGTACCTCATGACCATGCTGCCAGCGATAGACACTGTAGTCATACTCACTGCGCTCAAACCCCATGCACGGCAACGCTGCATCCAACTTCTGCTTCCAAACACGCGACGCTTGCTTGAGGCCGTACTGCGACTTTTGCAGCTTGCAAACCAAATGCTCTTGGCCATCCATGAGGAACCCCTCTGGCTGCTCCATGTAGATCTCCTCCTCCAAGTCACCATTCAAGAATGCCGTCTTGACATCCATTTGGTGAACCTCGAAGTCCTCAGCTACTGCATAAGAGAAGAGCGTGCGCACAGAGGCTTGCGCCCAATGTGCTGCATCCGGTGCAGTCATGACCTCCTTGTATGATGTTGGCTCATCTGAATCTGCTGTAACTGTTACGTTCATTTGTTCTTGTTTCTTCAGCATCCAGAAATGGTCGCGCTCAACAGGCTTGTAACGCGCCCTAAGAGGGTACCTGCGACCTGGTGCTGGAGCGTTAGCGGGCGACTGGCGCGGTGCTGCTGGTACAACTACTGCTGCTTGTACAACTGCTGCTGCTGGTGGTGCTACATCTCCCTCCTGTGCTTGTGCCGATGAGGCTGTTGTATCTGCTGCATCAGACATGGGAGAGTAGAGTGATTCTCCCATTGTCATAGTAGATGAAGGATCAGGAGAGACTGGGTCAGGAAGGATTTATGCTCCCACGGTCTCGTTAGCTGCTGATTGTGCTGTCTCTTCACAGACAATGTTGGTGCCGATGACGTTGCTCTCCTTGAAGACGACATCCCTGGAAATGATGACATGGCCTATATCCCTCTCGTAGAGGTGATAGGCCTTGCTTGCCACGTCGTAGCCAATCATCAGCATCTCCGCATTCTTTGCGTCCCATTTCTGCCGCTTCTCCTTGGGTACGAGCATGTGCGCCAGACTACCAAATGCTCAGAGATGACCCACGCTCGGTTTTTTGTCGAACTACATCTCGTACGGCGTCATTTGCTCCAGCGCCTTAGTTGGACTACGGTTCTTGATGTAGACCGCAGTACTCACGGCTTCAACCGAGAAGTCGTAGGTCAGCGGGGCCGCGTGCAGCATGGAGCGTACCGACTCCACAATGATACGGTTGGCGCGTTCTACTTCACCGTTCTGCTGAAGCGAGTACGGCGCGGTACGCTGCGCCTTGATGCCAACTTCTGCAAGGTAGTCTTGGAACACCTTGCTTAGATACTCTCCACCGCGATCGCTGCGCAGTGCCTTGATCTTCTTGCCGGTCTGGTTGTCCACCATGGCCTTGAACTCCTTGAACCTGTCAAAGCACTGGTCCTTGGAAGGAAGGAAGTATAACGGCGGAAATCATAAATGAAGGTCAGGAAATACCTAGAGCCTCCAAAGCTCAGGGTCTGCATCGGTCCGCACAAGTCCGTGTGGACCAGCTCCAACACCTCCTTCGCACGCTCTCCTGCTCCACAGAACGCCTCCCAGTGTTGCCTCCCCTCCAAACAGCTGATGCACAACTCCTGCTCAAAGTTAGAGATGGTAGGCAGGTCACGCACCATCTTCTGCAAAGCGTGCATGCCAATGTAACCTTAGTACGCCTGCCAGATCTTGCCATCTGTCGCCTGCACCATTGCTACAAGACTCTGCTCACGCGGGATCTTGGTCGCCCCCAGCAGGCGGTACATGTCGCCCTCCTTCACCGACCTGGCCAACTCCTCTCTTGTATCCTTCTTCAGGATGTAGCCATGGTCATCATCGAAGACGACATGCAATCCTGTGTTTGTAAGAGAGGAGACAGAGAGGATGTTGAATGCAGCATCAGGTACATACAGCACGCCATGGAACACTCCCACTTCAATGCCACGTGGGGTCTCCAACCACATCTCTACAATCCCAATCCCCTCAGCATACTCTACCCAATCATCACCCATAGCGATAGGACGGGAAGGGATGGACAGCAATTGTGTAAACCACTCCTTGTGATGTGTGAGGCTCATGGTACATCCTAAGTCCTTGTACCATGCGAGATCCGCCTTCTCCACCTATGACATGTCAGACTTCGCAATAAAGAGACGGTCGCGCACCTCCTTGGCCAAATTCATCTTGCCAAAGTGGCGCACACCAGCCTGGTTTTGCTGCTACTACTGCTGCTGCTGACGCTGCTATGACTGCTGCTGCTTTTGCTGCTACTACTGTGATGACTGCTGCTGTGCTGCTCCTTCTGGTCCCTCCTGACCTTGAAATACTCCTTTTTGTAGAGTCCCTCTTTCTGGCAGTAGTGGCATTTGCCTTTCTTTCTGCCTTTCTGCTGTCCGCACTGCTGCTACTGTTGCTGGTTGCGTGAGCTCGTGGCCACAAAAGCTATTTCACTGCTGCCGCCACCATTGCGCTTTGCTGCATTCCAACGCAAGTCCACCTACACCAGGTGTGTGCAGATGAAATCAAGGTCAAGAGTTGGCTGGCACTCCAGCGTCTCTCGCACCGTGTTGTAGCTGGTTGGGAGTCCCCTCAGCAAGACGAGGATCAAGCGCGTCTCTTCCACAGGGTTGTTGGAACTTGAGGAGAGAAGGAGCCTTGGAGCAGCGAGCATGTGTGATTGGAATGGTATCACTTGTGCTGAAGAATGGTTGTTCAATCACTCAAAATGATGGAGTACATATAGAGCTAGAGCTTGGGCAAGTCAGCCCTCTCACAAGCCACACCACTTAGCCATGGAGGCTGAGGCTCACAGACTAGAGTCCATAATCTCACACAAGGAGGGAAATCAGCATAGCAATCAGGCTGACCACTTACACACGACCTAGAGAGCTAGAAAATGCCCTCATGGCACACTCCTAGTGGTCACATAACCCACAAACCCATGGAGAATCGCCATGTGTCCATGGCTAGCACACAAGGATCTCACCTCACCTAAAAAGTAAGGAGAGGTACCTTTATCCTAGTCAGCACACTCTGACAAGGCAATCCTAAGACCAAGGACCTTTTT